>CABHPH010162283.1:0-47423 GCA_902168325.1 Peromyscus nudipes | reverse complement strand
GAAAATTTCCTTAAACTCCAACCTAGAGGCCCGAGTTCCAACTGTGTGACCTTGAACAAGTTACTTAATGATTCACATCTGTTCTTCTTGTGTAGGAGGAGAGAGATACTTCCATGGGGAAAAGTAAGAGAGATTATATACTAAGGTCACGTGTGTGATTTGGCTCATAGTAAGTGCTCAGTAAACAGTTGTTCTTAGAAACACAGTAGTCACAAAATAAGACCTATTGTCCAATTAAACAAAGCGACAACTACAGCCAGAGTCATATGTTAAGATCACATGAGCTTCCATCTGACTGACCTGTGTGCAGCCAGGTAGCAGCTTGTATGGGATTGATTCAGCCAGGCTGCAATCCTGGGATCCTGGGCTTTGTGTTTACTTCCTGTATGACTAGGAAAGATGTCCAGCTGCTTGCGGTAATAGTTTCCTTATCCTCTATGTGAATATAATAAAGGCACACTCACGAGGGTTGCTCTGAGGATGTAAAAGGACAATTTGAGTGAAACTCTTAATATCATGCCTAGTTCGTAGGAAATGCTCAATAACTGTATTATACTTGGAAGCAAATTCATTGACTCATGTTGTAGGAAGTAGATTTTTTTTCTGGGCTTTTGGAAATGAATAACCAAATAAGGAAATAATGGTTGATTTTTACCTTCCAGTGAACTTTGACATGTGGTGAGCCTGTGGAATGCCTGATGGCCCTGGGAATAGCTCAGGGGAAATCCACAGTGACATCCTGAAAATGTCCAACCTCCAGCAGATACACTATTCATTAATTGTTTGGCAGTCCCTGACATGAGGTTGTGAAGACATAAGTGTCTGGCTCCCTCAGTGTGGAGATAGAGCTGTCAGTTATCAGGGTCCAGGAAGAAAGATTGTTGGGGTACTCTCAATCGTTTTCACTTGGATTTATTTTTATTTGCTTATTTTTTAGGCGATTTTTGATGAGTAATTACAAAATGGTCAATAAAGCCTCAAGTTTACAATATGTGTTGTTTTAAGTGCCATTACCTTTACAATAATTAATCTTACATTTAATATATATTTAAATTTCTATTTTTATGTACATGTGTACTTACATGAGTTTATGTGCATCACATGCATGCAGATGTGAGCACTGGATCCCCTGGAATTGGGGTTTTAAATAACTGTGACCTGCCATGTGGGTTCTGGGAACAAAATCTGGATACTTTGAAAGAGCTTTTAACTGCTAAGTTATCTCTTTATCTTTTAATATTTACATCTTAAGTGTACTTAAAATGTACCCTAGTAAGATTGTTATATCCAAGTTTGCACACAAATCAGAAAACATTTACATTAGTGTTTACAATTTTTGTCTTGTCTGTGAAAGATTCTTCTCAAATTAATTTTCAGATTTGAGATATACATATATTTATTTTAAAAACTCCCCTTGATCATAATTCAATGTTATTGCTTGCTGACACAGTAGGGAATTATGATAATTCATACATAAGTGATCCATAAGTGATGAATTGATTTGGCTTCCTGATCCTGGGTCCATTGCTTCTGCTGCCAGTCAGGGAATGGGACTGAGGACCATGGAAGTCTCTGTCAACTTTGTAGCTTCCAGCAAAACTGGATAGCTATATGGCCTTCATGCATACACTCTGGATAGCTATATGGCCTTCATGCATACACTCTGGATAGCTATATGGCCTTCATGCATACACCCTTCACTAAGCTCAGGAGGATGGTTTGTGACAAAAAGCTGTGTCTTCTCTCTTTTTGTGCTTTCCTGGATTGGAATTATTATGTTTTCCAAAATGCTATAGGTCAGTTTCTTTCAACACACTCACAGGCCCATTAACATATGTACACACAGAGTCAATGGTTTCTAGGGATCTCCCACAGCACTGGGCCCATTGGATCTTCATGCCATATGTAGCTTAGACCCAGACTGTCTCTTCTCACAATACTTGCCTTGTCATGGTACATTCTGGTTTTAATCACTTCTTTTTAAACTGGAATCCCAATAAAGTCAGTGTTCCCATGTCTTTTTCCACAGGCAGGAATATTTTCAATTGTTACAAAACCTGATTTGTTTTAACATACACATATGAGAAAGTCCAGCTCTGCTCCACAGTACATCAACTAATGGATTCACCAAGGTGGGGGGTGAAATCCAATCACCAGCAGTGCTTGCTCATCTCTCCTGGTTGGCTGGGTTTCTGTGCCATCAAACCACAATCTGAGTGAACTAATAAGGCTTTGTCTTGCAGATGGGTAGACTGGAGTTGTTAAGGTATTGGCCAGCCTTCTGAAGATAGTCAAGGAAGGCTTGTCTCCTGGCCTCCCGATCCTGACCTCATTTTAATAAGGATATCATTCACATTGGATTCCAAACATACCTCCCCTGGGATAAGCACGTCTGAGCAAATTGACACCATTTCCAAATAAGGGAACACTGGGAGAAACAGGCAGTTAGGGTTCTAACGCATCTTTATCTTTCTATTGTTAGAATGCAGGTCAACTCCTAATACTGTCCAAAAGAGCTTTCTTGTATAAGCTGTTTTACACGAAAGTGAAGTTATAAACTATATTATCCATTAATTCCTAAGTAACTTACTTGTTCCTTGAGAATAGATTTTTATGGATTATGTAAGATAACTTTTAGTCATGGCAATAGAAATCCAATATTAAGTGTAAAAGGGAAATGTACAATGTAGATACCTGTGTATTTATAATGAATAAATTCAAGTCTTTTACAACAGGAAGGATTTTTCAACAGAATATTTATATAGATACCAAGCTAGAAATAACAAAGTTACCAAGATATACTCATATCCTTGATGCCTTTAAATGTACTTTTTACACATTTTCATTTTTTGTAAAGCAAGGTAGGTGTCTCTTGACTGTATCTTATGCCTCATCAGCCTATCAGTCATCTTAAGGACTAAATGGCTAGGAGATAGGTTCTTTTATGAGGGCAAAACTATTTCTATAGCATGAACATATGACATTGCTGCCAGTTAATGAAGTAAATCTTTAAGAGACTTGTTAGTTGACCATAATCATTCTGTTGAAAGTCAACAGAAATTTGGATTTGTACCAACTCAGTCTAGGGAAAAAAAATACTTAGGAACTTTTTAAAAACCCTGATATATTGGTATATCTGGACTTCAAACATCAGGCTTATTTTGTAAAGAATATTGAATAAATACCTTATATAATTTTCCTTTGTTCAACAAGAACAAAAATAAAAATGTCAAACTTGTACTGGAAAACATGTGCAAAGAGTTGGCCAAACTGCATGCTATTGGTACAAACTGAATCTGATCATGGAGTCAGAGAACAGAGAAACAGTGCCTTAGGCATGGCCCCCCTGTCACATTTTCCCAGCTGATCTTGTATTTGCATGGTTTCCAGTTTAAGAAAGCTGAATCCTGTCCTTCTCTGAGCACCCAGGGGACACTTACTCCATCATGGAAGACTTAACTCAAGCTTTGAAGAAGTATCTTGGAGTAAAGCTTTCTAGCCCAAAGAACTTTCCATGAACAAATGAGTAAGCTGGGCAGACTTCCTGTATGTGCTGGGCTGAATGCTGTGCAGAGGATTGTCTAGTAGAGAGAAACTACATCAACATGCAATGCCTACAAGACAAAGGCCAGAAGCACACAGGAGAACAGGAAGAAGCTAAGTCCTTATAACTGTCTGGGTCTCCATTCTTTGTATTCCTCTTTGTGAGTTGTTACTGTTCCAAGAAACTTGCCTACTCATATGACCAGATAGCATTTTATACTATGATCAGGCCTTCCCTGGACTCTGACAACACTGAGCTCTCATGAGAACTGAGCTCTGAACTGGGATGGCCAGTCTTCTTTTTTTTAGTCATTGTATTTTTTTTAACATACCAACCACAGATTCCCCTCTTCTCCCTCCTCCCACCCCCCAGGCTCCCTCCCTCAAGTCCCCCCCCCCCATTCCCACCTCCTCCAAGCTAGGTCTCCCACGGAGAGTCAGCAGAGCCTGGTACATTCAGTTGAGGCAGGTCCGAGCCCCTCCTCCCTGCACCAAGGCTGTGCAAAGTGTCCTACCATAGGCACTAGGCTCCAGAAAGCTGGCTCATGCACCGGGGACAGGTCCCAATCCTACTGCCTGGGGGTCCCCCTATACAGTTCAAGCTAAACAACTGTCTTGCCTTGTTGCTGGAGAATTTCTCTCCAGCCCCCAAGTCCTGCCAGCTCCCAAGTCCTGCCAGTCCCAGAACCCACGTATAAAATAAACACACAGACTCTTACATTATTTAAACTGCTTGGCCATTAGCTCAGGCCTATCATTGTCTAGCTCTTACTCTTATAGTTAGCCCATTTCTATTAATCTCTACTTTGCCACGTGGCTCGTGGCTTACCGGTACTTTACATCTTCCTTGTCCTGGCCGCGGCTCCAGGCAGTCTCCCCTCCACCTTCCTGTTCCCTCAATTCTCCTCTCTGTTAGTCCCGCCTATACTTCCTGTCTGGCTACCGGCCAATCAGTGCTTTATTGATACAGAGTGATATCCACAGCATTGCCTATTCAGAGTATGACCAGTCTTCTGTGTATACAACTAGGAAACATCTGTTAAGATTATTTTTTTTATAAAAACAAAAGCCACTTACAGGTGTAACTCCCACTAGTATAGTGTAGATGTACTATTTACTTCCTATTTCTGTGTTCCTGACATTTGATTGAGTTTCAGACTGAATCAGGAGTGGATGCTTTCTTCCAATACGTGTCATGCTCCCATGAATGCCATGTGACAAGCAGCCACAGCTGAAGTACAATGAAGACAGTATAACAGAAGTCTAAAAATTTCCACAGAATTGTTTCCTTCCCAAAACAAACAACAACAACAAGCCCTTCAGGAAGTAAAGCAGCCTGTCACAGCCTAATGACAAGATTTTGCTACTTTGGCCATCACATTATATTTTATGGCCTTAGTTAAAATTCGGTTAGGCCATGCATGCATCAACTCTGTACGTCACATATTATTTTAGGGAACTGATTTATCTGAGCCTCACTTTTGCCATGTTGGAAAAATGTAGAAAATAGCTTTGAAAGCCCTTTGGTGCGAACTGAAAAGATCATGCATTTTAAAGCATGTAGCTCTGTGCTGGCACATATGTGAGCAACAATTTTTATGCTCTCTCCTTCCTCCTCCTTTGTTCTTTCCATTCTTGGTATTAATAAATTCACATTTGTTCTTAAAGCCTACTTTCAGTGTTACATTTAAGAACCACCATCTCAAACTTAAATGGCAATGCAATTTATTATTATGAGGTAGTCCTACTTGGTGTGACATTCATTTCATGCATTGTGTATACAGTGACCTGATACAGAAGCCAAGAAGAAACCATTTCCTGGGTGTGAGTGTCTGACAGAACCTTTCAGATGAAGTTTGGTGGGATCACTTTAGCTTGGCTTCTTCTACAACAAAGTATATGGTTAGGAAAAGAGAAATATTTTATTTTTCTGGAAATGGCCCCAATTACAACACCTAGTTGTGTTTCTTATAATAGTTGTGGGTCTCATCATAAGTCTGTACTATACTTCTACAGTCATGGAGCCCCCAAGCTCTTTCTCCACTAACTGATTCTGATACTTCCTCAATATCAGAAAACTGTGTGTGAATGACTGTGGTATTACTGCTTTATGAACATTAATAGTGTGATGCTAAGTAAGTACTTAGAAAACACTCTAGATATCAATCAAATGGTTAAAAGTTTGTCAGAACACTTGAGGTTGAATGTCTGACCCATTGCTTTGAGCTCTTTGCACACCTGGGTGAATTCCATCACCAATGTCATCCAGGTGAGCTTGTAAATCTGTGGCTTCCAGGCAAATCTTAGTAGTGCTGTCCATACTTGTCTTCACTTCCTCTTTCCCTTCCCCCAGTGGCTCATCATAGGGGCTCCATGACTGTAGAAGTATAGTACAGACTTATGATGAGACCCACAACTATTATAAGAAACACAACTAGGTGTTGTAATTGGGGCCATTTCCAGAAAAATAAATCTTGAGTCATTACTCTGAAGCATTGGATCAGTTAATGGTGCTAGTTACCATTACAGCTGCAAAGATCACAGATACATAAAGGAAGATAGCTCTTGTTTCTCTTTCCTCTTCCTTGTCATGGCATACATCTGATAAGAGTGATCAGTCTTTCATTTTTGCTGCTTTGGGGTCAAACAGTAATTTGCTATCTAGTTCATATTAGCCTCCATGGCTAGCTCCTTGTTCTAGTTGTTTTTTTTTTCCTGTGATAAAATATCTCGACAAAAAGCAACATAAGCAAGAGCAGGATTTATTTGGAGAAATCAAGGTACGAACACAAGCCACTTGACACCTATATCCATAGTCAAGTGGAAATACAAAATCCACTCTTGCTTGACTGCTCTCAACTAGCTTTCCCCTCCCTTGTCCTGCTCAGGACCACTTGTCTAGGCACTGGAACCACCCACAATAGATTGGATCTTCCTATTTCAATAACAACACGATCCACCACAGACAAGTCCACAAACCAACCTGATCTAGATGATTCTTCCAGCAAGACTCTCTTCCTGGGTGACTCTAGGTTGTTTAAGTTTATAGTTAAAACTAACCAACACACTTCTTTCTCTGCTGAGCCTCTTATTGATTGGGTTCTGCAGAGACCTTTGTTTCTTCTTGAGTCACACACTAGGTGATCAAGACTTTTAAATCTAACTTCCAAGCTCCTGTTAATAGTTCCTTCCAGTACCATGGACACTAGTCAGTAGAGGTGAAGGTTCTAGGTAGGCACTAGCATGACTTCTTTATGTTCAATGAGTGGTGTAGGAATTGTCTTCAGCATCAGTTAGTTTGTGGAGAGCAACCAATAGCCTTGGAAATAGTCTGGGTTGTTTGAGGGTGTCCATAGGGCTTCTTTAGCCAACAACTTGATTAGGTGTGTAACCCATACCTGGAATTAGAGGTTTTATTTGGTAATGAGTGATGTCCTGTTGAGGACTTGTCCTCTCATTATTTGGTGATTCGATTTAGATTTCTTTTTCATGTGTATATTTTAAGAAGCTTCTGCTGTATTAAGTTTCCACATGACTTCTTCAATGGACTATAATTTCAGCTGTCTCTCCCCATGTCCCCTCTCTTGCCCCCTTTTCCCTTCCCCTCCCCACATGATCCTCTTGTCTCAGCCCATCTCCCCATCTGTACATGACTATCTATTCTATTTTGGTATCCACCCCTCCCTCAGTCCCTTACTCTATGTAACATCTGTGGTTATACGTTGATAGAGCCTGGTTATTGAAGACTTAAACGCTAACATCCACAAATAAAAGAAAATATATCATATTTATATTTTTGAGTCTGGGTTACCTGACTCAGGATAAATTTTTCTAATTCCATTCATTCACCAGAACATTTCAATTTTTTTTCAATAGGTAAGTGATATTCCATTGTGTAAATGTATCACATATTCAAGGTACTCTGCATGCTACCAAAGTGAGAAACCTAAACACTAGCAGAGCTACAAGTCATTCAGTCCACAATGGTGACCTGTCTGCAAGATCTGCTGGTGCTGTACTGGCACAAGGCTTCCAGGAGCAGCCAACCAATATCTGATTGGATTTAAGGCCCACCCCATTGTTAGAGATATTTGATTAAACTGTGTGAAAATATTCCACTGTGATTGGTTTAATAAAAAGCTAAACAGCCAATAGCTAGGCAGGAGGTATAGCAGGGACTTTTAGACAGAGAGCTCTAGGAAGAGGAAAGGCGGAATCGCCAGCCAGACCTGAATAACCAGGATGGGCGCAATGGAGATGAGGTGACAAACATGTGCGAAAATGTAGATTTAAAAATAGGGGTTAATTTAAGCTATAAGAGCTAGTTAGAAACAAGCCTAAGGCTGCACTTTCGTAATTAATATTAGTCTCTGTGTCATTTTTTTGTGAGCTGGCAGCCCAAAGAAAAATCTGTCTACACTCCATGAGATAGAATCCACACCCAACACTGCTTGAATGGCTTAGAACCTGAAACTAGACAGGTCAGAGACATAGGGAAAAACCAAATACTGCTGTTCTGCTAAAGGAACCATAGCCATAAAATGACTTCTAAGGATGTTGTGCTATACTCAGATCCATGCCTGGCTCAGCTATCTTCAGAGAGGCTTCCTCCTGCAGCAGATGTGAACAAATACAGACCCATAACTATACAGTGCAAGAGTGAGAGACCTTGGAACACTCATCCCTCCATGGGATGTTTCTGTCAAACCTCTTTCCCCAGAGCTCAAGGAGTTCTATGTGGAAGAGGAGACAGAAATATCGTATGAGTTAGTGGGGACTGAGGATGCCAAAGAAACAAGGCCTCCCAAACACAGTCATACTGACACACAAAGGAATTCACAGAGACCATGCCAGCGTGCTCAGGGCCTGCACAGGTCTAGGCCAGATGGGATTCCAGTACTGAGAGGAAAGAACTCAAGTCTCTATCCCTAACCCAAAAGCTATCTCCAACTGGTAACCACTCCCAGTTATTTTTCTCCAACAGAGTCTCACTGGGTGTACAAATCACTCTTAAGTGCAGGCCTCATGCCCCGCAGTGGATGGTCAATACAGAATGAATCACAATGAATTTTGGAGGGTTCTTTGTCTCACAATGCTTCATCTGGACATTTTCTTCTCTCTTTCTCTCTCTCTCTCTCTCTCTCTCTCTCTCTCTCTCTCTCTCTCTCTCTCTCTCTCTGTCTGTCTCTCTCTTCCCCCTTACAGATCTTTTGCAAATATATTGTGGTTTCTGGTGTTCTGTTTTTATGGGATTTCTATGCATGTGAACATGTGTGTCTCTTGGTCTATATGTGTTTCTTGTGCTTGATCTTTGGCTCTTTTTCTTCTCTTAGTTTGTTTCATCCCATTTTGTTTTTTTTTGTTGTTGTTGTTCTTCTTCTTATTATTTTTAGGTACCTGTTTGTATTCTAAAGAGGAAGATAAAAGATGGAGATTTGGATGGGTGAGGAAGTGGGTAAGATCAGGGAGAATCAGGGAGAGAGGAAACTGTAATCATAATATAATGTTTGAAAATAAATCTATTTTAAGTAAAAAAATAATAAAAATTAAAGGTTCCCATTAGATGTGAAATCTAGGGCCTCACACATACTAGGCAAGTCTCTACCACCAAGTGGCATGAGCCGCAACCCAGTTCAAGACCCCTAAATTTATTTTTTTTCAGTTTTGATAGAAAGTTTTATTTTTTCCAAAGAGCCATCTATGCTGTTAATGTCTTATTACAATGTTTTTATTCTTAAAAGCTTTTTAAAAATAATTTCTTATTAAAAAAAAGATTTTCTTTTCTTTTATATACCAACCCGTCTCCCCCCCCCCTGTTCTCCTGCTCCCCTTCCACCCCCACTCCACCCCCATACCCTCCTCATAGAGAACGAGGCCTCCTTGGTTAGTCAATACAGAGTGTTATACCATGCTGGGACTAGACCTAGCCCCTCCCTCCTGCATCAAGGCTGAGTAAGGCATCGCACCACAGGGAATGGAAGACCCCTAAATTATCTCTCCTCCAGATGGCAACTGTCCATTTACCGCCCGGATGTCTACATCTAAACTTTCATATGACCAGAAAGACTATTGAATCATCTTTGTAATCTCTCTTAGCTCTCTCTGGGCATCAAAGGGTACTATTTTCTATACATGGCTTAATGAAAAGTTTAGAAATCACACCTGAGTGCTATTCTTCCCTAACACTCTTCATCCAACTTTTATCTGAACCCTCGTGTTTTCTGTTAGTAGCAGCAAAACATTCCCACATGTCTCCCTGCCTCTATTTTACAGTTAATTTCCTACACAGGAGCTGCAGTCAGCCATGGAGAGCACAAATCACATCACATGCTTCCCTCTATGACAAGGAAACTCAATTCTTTGCCATCAAGGCTGCGTACCCTGGGTTCAGCCTTATTCTTCAGACTGGTTGCTCTCCTCCATTTCCCTATCTTGTTGTAGTCCCCTGTACTGTCCTTTTGTGCTTGGTGCACTTTTCTGGGGTTTCACATGCCTGCCACTGGTCGTCTCAGCTGGAAGAAGGACATAAGGAAGAGCTCATACTGCCCTAAATCACTCTCCTGCCCAACGGCTCTGGGTTTTGCTGCTGCAGACCTCTTTAACACTAGGTCTGGCAAGGCAGATGTGAGGCCCGCCTAGCTTACAAAGTGAGCTCTACATCAGCAGGGCTGCAAAGTGAAACTATGTCTCAAAACCAAAACAAAACAGAAAGCCAAAACCAAACCCACAAATGAAAAACCAACCCCACACCAACACCGTACACCTATCACTTTTCCTGTGTAACTTCTGCTGTATTTCTGGCAAAACACCTACCATTACTTGGAATGACCTTATTTATATATCTGTGTATATACTTTATTCATAGTGTTTCATGGCCTCCAGTTTATGGCTCTGGCAGTATGCCTCTCCTCTGTGCATGGCTCTTGGAAGGCTAACTGGGCACTTTAATTCTCTGCAAAAGTGTGATAGAAAGGCTTAATGAATTAGGATCCTTTCTAGAGTGCATATTTGAACTTACTCCATAAATGTTAGCTATCATAATTACTAAGACACAAATTTTGACACAGGAAACTATTCATTCAGTATTCATTAATAAATGCTTTCTACCTCTGAAGTGAGCATGGAAACAAAATTTCTCTTGTATTGCTTATAAAAGCATGAATCCCTTCAGAACCAGATTTTAAAGCCATGGCAGAGGTTATTAATGATTTTCTTTTTTTTTTCTTTTTTTTTTTTGAGCTGAGGATCGAACCCAGGGCCTTGCGCTTGCTAGGCAAGCGCTCTACCACTGAGCTAAATCCCCAACCCATTAGTGATTTTCAATATGATCTGGCCTTTCAAACAAAAGTTCATTGAAAAATGAGAACAGACATTCACAGTGGTGATGTAATCCTAGTTCTTTGTCTTAGTTGTTTTTCTCTTATTCCCAACTTTCTTTTATCGCTTGTGTTGTTATTGTGAGTGTATGAGAGCCAAACGGGATAATTTTGGACAAGGTAGATTTTTAAAGTTTGGCCTTCTAGCTCTAGTAATCTAGCTTTCATATGCAATTATTTGAAAATTTTAATAGTGAAAAATATGTTTACCAAACATACCATAGGACCCATGTTTTCGCTGCCTTCTATTAGCAAAATTAAATAATTCTTTTTTCCTTTGTCTTCCGATCTCAGTTATCAATGAAAAACAGCAAAAACAAAGCAAACCAAAAAAGCCGACATTTAAGCACTAAATACAAGAAAATTATTTTGCTGATTCCTATGTGTTTTTCACCAGTCTTACAATCACATTCTTTGGCAACCCAGCACCTTTGAGACCTGCAATTTATTTATTCATTCTATGCCCCTGGTTTTGTAGATACTATTTATCTTTGGTTGATATGCTGTCTTGTTCACGTCCACAATTACCTTTAAATATTTACCTCTGAAATCACAACCATGCCCTTACCCTTCCCTCTTATCAAACAACCTCACCTTCTACTTCAGTGAGAAAATGAAAGTAATTTGGCAGGGTGAGCAGCTTCCCTTCACCAAGAACGGAGGTGAGCCTGGTGTGAGCATCACCTCTCACATCTCATTTCAGTCCTTCTAGATGATTATATCTGATTGCATGGATTGATTTCTACTTTGAACACTATCCCTATCACCACTTCAAAAATCACCAGTGTTTTCTCTCTTCTGTTTCAGAAGAAGTAAATCTCACTCATAAGCAAAAGTTTCAACTTTCCTCTTCACTTTTCCCATATGAAGAGTGTCTGCTTTCCTCTCCTTCTGTGACCATCCCCTTACACTTCTTGTGACATATTCTAGCTCTCATCCTCACTAAAAACAAACAAAATCCACCTTCTCTGTTTAAAACACAGAAGTCACTCGGACAACTCAAAGCTGCATAAGACAACTGTGAGAACCTTCTGGAACTTTAAAAGCTAGCAAGCAAGAAATTTCCAGTTCATTCCAGCTCCATTTCTCTACAACTTGCAAACAAGATATGTGCTGTCTTCAGCAACAGATTCACATCTTCTTATTTGGATGGGTAACTGAGGACTGACTCTTGCCTCTATTGTTTGGGGGCCTCTCAGGCCTCCCTGACCAACCACTTCTACAAAGGTAGCCCATGTCTGGCACTGGGGACTTTGTTTAGTAATCCATTGTTTCTAGGAGCACCACTAAGGAGCCATGAATGGTAACTCCCTTCAGTCTCTCTTTTGGAGTTTTTATTTGGTTAAATTATAGTATGTTTCCATATGTCTTTTTCATATACACTTTGCTCTGCTTAACTGGTCTTTCCATCTCTCCCCACCCACCCTACCCTGTACCTACCTAAACCTTTCTGCCTCCAATATTGCCATCTCTATTTTCCTTTTACATCTCCTCCTTTAAGGCATTACCCACTCTCAATGTCCTCTTCCTAGCACCCACAGGTAATCCACAGGTATTCTGTGTGTTTAACAGAAAGAAATAATAGAAGCTAGGACACACATGAAAGAGAATGTGGCATTTGTTCTGCTGAATCTGAATCATCCCATTGAAAATACCTTTTTCTGTTCTACCCATTTTGCTTCAAATTTTGTAATTTTGTTTTTCTTTATACCTGAGTAAAATGCGTAGGTGTCTCTGTAGTACTGTCCTTTGGATATATGCACAGGAGTGGAATAGATATCTTCAAGAGAAGTGTGCAATTTAGTAATATACAAGAAAGAATATGGGAATTATATTAAATATCATGATGCCAGTTTGACTATAAAATGCCTTGGAGTGGAATAGATATATACATATATATAAGAGAAGTGTGCAATTTAGTAATATGGAAGAAAGAATATGGGAATTATATTAAATATCATGATGCCAGTTTGACTATTAGATGTCTTGGAATGGAATAGATATATGCATATATATGAGAAGTGTGCAATTAGTAATATGCAAGAAAGAATATGTAGGAATTATATTAAGTATCATGATGCTGGTTTGACTATAAAATGCCTTGGGAAAAGACTAGGTGGTGAAAGTGACAATGCTGTTGTTAATCACTGTTCTGTGATGCTTTGTTTGCTATCATTGCTCTTTACTGAGTGTTTGAAACTTCTTCATCAACATGTCTTTGAAAACCACATATTCAGATGTGCTTCCTTTATTCGTATCGCCATTCAAGGTTCATTCTTATCTCTCCCTTTCTCTTGCTTTCTCATGACAATTTTAGAAATAACCTTGTGGCTAACCACCCCACTTCCTTGTTTACCTACAGCCACCTGACTTATGCACATACGTTTCCTGAAGTTGATCTACCAGAAGCACCTTGCTTTTCTGTCATCTTCAAGTTTGTTCTCTAGCTCATTGCAAAGGCTAATTTTCCCACAGAAGGGAAGAGGACAGGAAGCATGGTGGGGAGGGTGAGACTCACAAAGGCCTGTCACATATTGGTTTGTCTTACATGCTTTGTTCCCTTCCAGAAAGGATGTTAGAGTCCTTCTGAAAAGTGCGTGCCAGCTATGGGGACCATAGAACCCTTCTTTGAAGCAAAGGCTAACTTTCCCCTCCATGTTTGCTAATGGATCTGTCAACCAGAAGAAGTAAGATGTGTTTCAGTCTTCCCATCTACCTTGTTATGAGAATTGAAGGATATTTGGCTCAGAATAAAGTTTTCCCTTAACTAAAGACCAACCACTGCCATGTGGCCTCTCAGGTCTGGCACGCTGAGCTCCCCCGTGATATGTATGTTATATGGCATACACATCCTCCACAAACACTGCACATAGTCTTCTCATGCCTGGCTTCCCAACTGCCTTTGTCCCAGTCTCTTCCTAGACAGCAGCAATTGCAGGGGCAACTGTTTTCCCTGGTGGCCAATCGTTTCCACGTTTTCCTCTTCCATTCTCCGAGTGACACTTTTTAATCTCTTATTAGCCTGTGATTGCACATGTGTTGAGTAAGTGAGAAAATATGACCCCATTATAGAATAGATGCACCAATTACAAAAGGGTAGGGAATCATACTTTAATTTTTACCCCTAATCTTTTTTCACTTCCTTTTTTGTTCAAAATTTTATTTGTTTTTGAGAACTTCGTATATGAGTACCACATCTATACTAACCCTTCTATCACTCTACTTTCACCAACTACTGTGCTCCTTCCCAAATTAATAATTTCTTCTTTAATTATAAGTTTTATACACACATGTAGGCACATATAACCTACTGAATACATTTAGCTTTACTGTCTTCCAGGTAATAGGCTCTTAATAAGTCCTCTGTCATTCTCACAGAACTCAATCCTTAAGAGTCACTTACGTTCTCTTATCTCGGGCTGTTCTGTTTCATGCTTTCTACTTTGGTCCACCATTGATCTATTTTTCTTCAGTCCATACCTAAATCTACAGACCATAGGATTCTTATGTACTTTGGGAATAAAAAGTGGAGTTGTCACTTTAAAATCTGGTTGGCGTGTCAGCAACGACAACTGACTTTGTTATTCTCATTAATTTTGGTACAAGTTGTCCAGCTGCCATGCTCACTTTCCAAACAGAAGAGGAGCTTAACATGTTCTGCCAGTGATCAATGATTTCAGTGGTCATGTGGACTGGTGACTTCACAGTCCCTTGATTTTCTGTCTCAGACAGTAAACTTCATACCACCTCAGTCATACATCATCATAATATACTAAGTCTTGCTGCCAATATAATTCCTACTAAAAATCTTCCGTTTTACTACTGTGTTCTGACTGCAGTGCCCAGTGTGCTCAGTTTTTACTCTTAACTGTATACACAGGTCATTTTCAATTCTTGGTTTCCTTGACTACTTTGATGCATTTGACATTATTCCTTACAAAATTACCAATCAACCAACCAACCAACCAATCAGCCATCCATTCACCCCTCTTTCTGTCTACCTGTGCTATTTGGCTTCACATATTTGACTACACTAGATAGCCAAATGCATTTTTTAATATCTTCTCTTGAATGTACCATGTGTCTTCAAACTTCACCTGTCCCATTCTCAGCTCCTTTACCTTCTCATCATAGTGGGATGTTCCTCCCAGATTTCTTGCTCTTTGCATGGTTCAATCATCCTAGTCAGGTACTTATGAATCACCCGAATTCCTCCTACTCCTCCCCCTCTGCATATATGAATAATCACAAAGAATTCTATCCCTAAGTAGTTTGAGTCAGTGTCCTTTTTCCTGTTTGATACTACTTCCCTCATTCATTACTCATTATTTCTTTCATCTGAAATATTACAATTGCCTCCTACTTTTGTTTACTTCCCACTGATCTCACTTACTCATTATTTTTCATGAGAAAATTACAATAACCTCCTGCCTTCCTTTTATCCTGGGGAGCTTAAAAATTCATCTTTCATCTTGTCACTGGAATGATTTGTCTAAGGTACCATGAATCCCAATCAGAAACTTCATAATCCATCTGTTTTATGCCAGATAAAGTTCAAGGTCTGAAGTAACATTTACAAGACCAGTTTGTCCACCCTGAACTCCTATTGCTAGGACTATCAAACTGGATATCACTCTGTTCAAACTACTTTCCACCATTATCCTAAATTACAGTTTCAGAAATTATAATATTGTGCTATGGAAAACTATCCTAATGGCCATCACTTGCTTATACCCCCTCCTGCCTCACAATTCATTTGCCAGATGGCTTTGCAATTGCTTTTTCTAATGCACTGATATAGTCAAGATATTTTCTATTCAATATCTTTGTTAACTAGTTAGCTTTTTCAAAATTAATTCATTAATTATCCAGTCACTTAATAAATGGTGAGCACTGTGTAGAGTTCTCAGCAATGTAGCTTTTGTGTTCTCAGGTCAATTGATACTTCAGTATCAGATCCTTTCTGCTGGTCTCCACTCTTGTTATTCTTTTTAGTGTGTTTATTTTGTTCGTTACTGAGAATTGAACTCAGGACCTCATCCACACTGGGTAGGTGCTCCTCCATTACTAACTGTATCTCAAGACCTCTGCTTATCACCCTGTAGCAATATAGTTGGTCCAGTATTGCTAGCCCCCTCTTTTCGTTTAAGATTCAGATTAAAGCTTCACTCCCTTAGGATGATATAGCTGAATATTTTACCTAAGTTTTCTTCACGATACTTCAAATATTGTTGGTCCTTATTTACATCATGTCTCTTGTTACCTCTCAATGCTAATATATATTAGGACACAGAACTCTCCCCTTGATCAACACTGATACCCAGTGTCAAACATAGTACTCACCAGAAATATCTAGTTTGTGAAGAAAAGGAAGAAAATCTGCATCAATTAAATTATACAATTTATGATTATTTGTATTGTCTATTGCTCTAAATGTTTCAAATTTGTAAGAAAATAGAGGTACTTTGCATAGGTAGTTTATACCTTGCTGTGAGTTTGACTATATTCTGTCAATGTTGAGGGTATTCCAAATATTTCAATAGCCAGCCTCTTTCCACAGCTGTTTCCTAGAATCCTAGCCTCTTTCCCAACCAAATGTTTCCTCTTCGTTCTCTACCATGTAATCGTTCAACAATAGAAACGTGGGCTAATGACCAGATGCTTCCAATCTTACAGCATAAATGTGTCCTCATGTATAAGGTAGTGCGCATGCTCCTACTGCGTTGTGAACTCCTGTCATGAGTTCTGTCTCCAGGTCTAGGGTAGACGAACACATAGACATTTGCTGCTGTGCTAAGTGCCTGCATGCCAGAAATCATATTTTATCATCAGAGGAAGCTCTACAAGGCAGGTTAGTGAGGCAGAAAGCCGGAGAGATTAAGGAAATAAGTTACTAGGCTAATAGTTAAATTGGGAATGTGTAAATAATGGGTAGAGCTAGGCTCAGTTCAGGTTGATTTCCTGAACAGCCATCGTCGTGTTTGCCTCACTTCCTCATCTTCGTATCCCCACGAGTAAAGCAGGATCTTTCCCATAATGAGCATCAGATAGACCATAAATTCAGATTGTTTTTGTAATCTGTAGAAGAAGCTACAAATCCCTAATTATGTTTCAAGGCTCACGTTATTATAAATTTCTGAATGTCTGTTACTGTGTGAGTAGATGGATTACAGGCATATGCATTAAGCAACAGGAAATTAATGAGGGCCAGCCAGATTGATGAGACTTCCAAACACCTGTCTGGAACAGTGGCTTCACAACCGAGGTCTATCTAAGTGTTTCTTATTCTCTTTCCAGAAGGGCAACATAGTTTCAGGTTAAAAAGAAAAAGTGGAGGATTGGGAGATTGCTCAGTGGGCATAGCACTTGTCATGCCAACATGACGACCTTAGTCCAAATCCCTAGAAACAATGTAAACTAAAGCTTCCCATGTTAGCACACATCTGTCACATCTGTCATGCTAGTGCTCCGAAATGAGATGGGAGGCAGATATAGGATGATCCTTGGAAGTTGGAAGATTAACTAGCCTGGCATATGCAATGTGGGATGGCAAAGAAAGCCTGTGTCAGAAAAAGTGGAAAGTAAGAACCTACACCTAGGGTTGTTTTCTGGTCTTCACATGAATGCCTGAACTCACATACATGAACACACACGCACACACACACACACACACACACACAGAGAGAGAGAGAGAGAGAGAGAGAGAGAGAGAGAGAGAGAGAGAGAGAATTGAAAACATTCATTAAAGGAATACACTTAATTTCTTTTAACAATATGTCCCAGTATCACTTCCAAGATGTTAGTTTAGAAAGAAAGGAAGTTTTCATATTTTTTGTATGATTCAGCAAATCTTTTTCAGTGGTTCTTACATATCTTCATCTTAGAGGGAAGACAGTGGTAGACTGTCCTGATGCTCTATCAGAATCAAATGGTAGAATGCTCTTGCCAGAGAGAACAAAATGAGAAACTACTCTGGAAACGAATTTAGCCACAGCATTTAGATTTGCATCCTGAAAATCATTTGGTCAACCAGGCCCTTGTTAGAACAAGACTCCACGGTGAAATTCCAGCAAGCATATTGTTTTTACAGCAATGGTTCTGGTACACAACTTTCTAGAAGGAGCCAGAGAGGGTCTTGCCATTGCTGACAGTCCATTTCTTCTAAATGTAGAAGTGGGGGTCATTGTAGCAAATGTCATGTGGGAGGCTTCAAATTAACTCTATATACTGCTAGTAATAGATTTACCTTGTACAGTTCCATCAGTTTTCTGACATGATCTCATTATTCCTCAGCTGATTAGTTTATTCAGTAAATATTTAGAAATATAAACTGTTTTACTTTAAAGTGTGTGCTTCCCTCTTGAACTCTTGGAAATGTGAAGAGTAGCATCTCCATGTTTCAGATGTGTATTATCTCCTGTGTGGTTTTCCCCAGCAGGTTAATGATTCAAAGTACCCAGAGGCAGAATGTTGGCATTTACTCAGATAGAGTCAGCCATAGCAATCTGTGAAAAAGACCTTTAGGGAAACTCCCATGTCCACAGAGCTGAGGTGAAGACCAGGACTCCTGCACTTTCTACTGTGCTGAGATTCTTGGGAAAGCAGACCAGAATGCTGCAGATTTTCCCTTGTTTGAAGCAATGGGCCAAAGAAAAATAGCTCTAAATAATTTATAATCTTTATCAAATGATCTATTGGAAGAAGGTATCAGTGTTCATCAACAGATGAATGAATAAAGAAGATGTAGCATATATATATACAATGGGATTTTATTCAACCATACATTATAATGAAATTATACTATCAGGGAAATGGCTAGAACATATAAACATATTCAGTGACATAGGCAAACATAATGTTATTCTCATATACAGAATCATATATATATACATATATATATATATATATATAAAAGTAAAAGGGGACTATTTAGGAGGAGAAAGGGCACCGGCACAATGGAGGAGTATAGATAGAATAATGAAGGTTAATACAGGCAAAGTGCAGTTTCTGCATGTATGAAAATGCCATTGCACAGCCTATCATTTTATACAATGGATATACCCTAATTAACCAGAAAGAGAGTGTCCACAGGATCTCTACCTCAAAGAAGCAAGAGTATCAGTAGCTAAGACTGAGAAGATGTATAAACTGGCCATAAATATCAGTAGAGATCTAGCTATGTTTGTGTTTATATCAGAATTATTCATTGTTCTCATTAGCCCTCTGGCTGCAAAGTCATCAGGCTTTTCTGCAATCTGTCCCAAATGTGTTCTTCCCATAGCTTTCTTATTTTCAATGTACTATTTTGTAGAAATCAAATGTATATTTTAGTACAAATACTTGAATAATTTCCATTTTATAAACAGGAGAAAATATAATTATGCAAGAGATTAAGGTCAAATCAAAATGCAACACAGGCAGGGAAAACTTAGATTTGCATTTCTTAAGTTTTGTATTTCCATATACACATAGGATAAACAAATGTTGTTGCTGATAGATGACACTGTGTATGAAAGAGTGAGACATGGCTAATCATCAAGTGGGACAGTTTAACTGTGCATGTATGAACATATGTTGAGTATTTAGTTTGTTTCCTATGTCACTGTACTCAGCATGAGAGAGGGGAGGAGCAGAGAGTGAATGGACAGGGAGGGAGAGGCAAAGAGGAATGGAGGTTATTCTAAAAGTCAATATCCAATCATAGTTCAGTGCAGTAGTGGGTATTCAGTACTGTGGAAGCAGAGGGGTTCTTTTCATGCCCAACATAGTCATTAAAAAACAAAACAAAACTGAAAAATGTGAGGATCACACATGAGCATAGAATCCAGGAAAAACATTGCAATGGTAAGTAAGTACAGGGAGCAGAAGATATTCACCACAGAGAGTGGAATGTGCTAAGGCATGAAACAAACTCTTGGGAAACTTAAGGGAGCATATTAATGAATATGTTTGGGAGGATGTAGGGATGTGGTCTGAGTATGAGCATGTGTGTCTGGATTGTTTTGACAATATGTGAGTGTTGGGAAGGGTGAGACAGGGATAGAGACAGAGATTGAAAATGAAGTCAAAGAACCAGGAAGAACTCAAATCTTGTTTATGGACACTTTGAAGTCAGTGTTGTTTGATAATCATTTTATTTATGCCAAATTGTCTCACTATCTCAAATGCTCCATGAAATTTTCAAAACTTTGCTGAACAGTAAGTTCCACAGAGGTATGGGTCATGACTATCAGAGCTACAGTTATCCCTCTGACAATAAACACCACACTGGACAAGTGAGAGGTGTCTAATAATTATAGGTGGAAAGAAAAACTCATTATCTCTTCTAAAGCTTTCAGCTCCATGTGAACTCTTTCCCAAGATAATCTTCACTTCTATTTGTTTGTTTGTTGATTTTTTTCATTGAGACAGGGTTTTAATCTATAGTCCAGACTAGCCGGAAAGTTGCTATATAAACCATGTTGGTTTCAAAACTCACAGCAATGCATCTGCCTCTGGCTCCTGAAAACTCCTGATTGCAGGCATGACTATGATGTCTGATTTTTCCTTTTAAATTAAAAACATTATTAGTTCTTTGAGAGTTTTATATGTGTTATGACCATTTTCATCCCCTAATCTATTCCCAGATCCATCACTCCTTCCCTACCCAACTGTCCTAGTTAGGATTTCTATTGCTGTAATGTAACACCATGGCCAAAAAAACAACTTGGGGAGGGAAGGGTTTATTTGGTTTGTACTTCCACACTGCTGTTCATCACTGAAGACAGTCAGGACTGGAACTCAAACAGGGCAGGACCCTGGAGGCAGGAGCTGATACAGAGACCATGGAGGGGTGTTGCTTACTGGTTTACTTCTTATTGCTTCCTCAATCTTCTTTGTTATATAACCCAGGACTACCAGCCCAGGGATGGCACCACATACCATGGGCTGGGCCCTGCTTGGCTAATCTCTAATTGAGAAAATGCCTTACAGCTGGACTTCATGGAGACATTTCCTCAACTGAGGCTCCTTCCTCTCTGAGTTGACACAAAGAACCAGCCAGTACACTGATAAACTTTTTGTCTTTTTTTTTTTTTTTTTTTTTTTAGCTAATCCCATCAAGACGAATTTGTGCTGCCCAAATAATCTTGGATGTATGGTCTTCATCTCAAGTGTGGTCACCTTACCAAGAGCCATACTCTTAGATAAAACTGTTTTTCCTTCTACTAGCAGCTAGTAATTACCAATAGTTCTATGACCATTGGTGGGTTTGAATGCCAAATTCTACTCTTTATTTTGGGCTTTGGTCCAGCTTGGGCTTGCATGATTTTTGCTCATGCTGTTGTAACCACTGAATTCATATGCTTAACTGTCCTGCTTTGTCAATAAACACTATTTCCTTATAGTCATCCACTCCTTTTGGCTCCTAGACTTTTTCTGCACCCTCTACAAAAAGATCCCTGGGCCTTGGGAGAAGGAGGTATGGTGTAAATGTTCCATTTTGAGTTGAACATTCTTCATTTTCTTATTCTCTGCATCCAGTTTTGGGTCTCCATGTTATTCAGTGTCTACTGCAAATAGAAACTTCTCAAATGAGAGTTGAGAGATCTATGGGTATAATGATGATACTAGAGGTTCTCCTGTAGGGCCTATGGTCTGTCTAGTATGAGTTATTGATCTAACAATAGTGAGAGGCAGGAATTTTGTCTTGTGGTGCAGGACTTAAATTCAATTAGAAAATGGTTGTTTACTCCCATGATATTCATGCCACTACTGCACGAGTAGCTATGTCTTGACAGGACAGTCATTATTGTACTCACAGAGTTCATAGCTGGGTATGACTTACGATTGCTTTTCTCCTTTGATAGCCCGCATAGAACCTTCTAGCATTATGAAAGCTAGCCAACAGGGATAAAGCTTTCAAGTCAGTACCAGTCAGTACCATGTTCTATAACTCCATCTTCTAAGACACTCAACTATGTGACATTTTTGAAAAGGGTCTTACTGTCAAGTTCTTGAGGATAACCAAGAATAATGGCAATAGTCTGTAATATTGGGGGTTTTATGGGATCTTATTGGCTAACAGTCTCAAAAGAAGAAACCCTTTCCTAGCACTGGACTTTTTATTTGTTAGCCTCTGATATCTAGTAGATTACTGTTTCCTTGTTATAAGGCAGCTTCATTTTGACTCTCTTTATGTAAAAGCACGCGCATGCGTGTGCACACGGATGCACACAGATGCTTCTACAGTAGTTAGGTTTCCATATGACTTTTTCAAGAGGTGTTTATTATTATTTATGCCTCCCCATACTGCTCAAGGAAGAAGAGAGAACATACTAACCCATTTGATGGGGCCATTGAACACACTGAATCAAGGTTCATTATGATAACCTTGTTTTAATTTGTTTACTTCTCTAAGGACAGATATGAATCTTTTAGCAAGATTGTAATCAACCTAAAGGAACATTTCAGTAAAGAGTTACTTATTTAATGGGTTTGTTATTTAATATAGAAATTATTTATCAACTATTTAATTTATTAAATGTCTTTCATTTATTAAGCATGCCCCTGGGAACTTGGGGGAAAGAATAACAGAATATACAGATTGATCATAAAACAAGTTTCCATTTGTGTACTTAAAATTCCAGTGTTAGAATATAGGGATGCTTCCTCCAGATCCATGAGAAAACCTTAAACATTACTTCAAAGAATTTCTTTTCAATACTTTAATAAAACAAAGGAGGGAAATATTTCAGAATAACCATAGGCTATCATGTGGAAAAGCTAGCTTTTAATATGTTAAAAGAATTGAAAACAATTGAGATTTTAATGACCTGTTCAGACATATAAAAGTAAATACACAAATAGGCCAGAATGGTTGTCTGGAGTTTACTTGTGTAAGATTCTAGGAATGCTGGGAAGAAGCAGCATCTGTCTTAAAAAGACAGAACTCTGGGAAAAGGTGAGTCAGTGACTAAGTGTACTTGTTGCTCTTGCTGGGGGTCCAGAGTTTGGTTTCCAGAACATACATCAGACAGCTTACAACTGAAAGTAACTCCAGTTCCTGGGGATACGATGCCCTCTTTGAACATCTGCGCACACATGGTACACACACATACTCTCAGGCATATACACAGATACACACACACACACACAAAGTAAATAAGTCCTTAAAGAAAAAGACACACTGTCAGCTAGCGTGTGCTCACTGAAAGTGTGCAGTCTGTTATGAAGTTCTAGGCACATTTTCCATTCTGCCTGTATTGAATGTTGCTTTTTATCACTGTCACAGATGCCTGAAACAGTGCTCTGATAGAGAGGGTATTCTTCAAACTCAGTCTTGGAGGCTTCAGTCTGTGGTGGACTGCTCTGTTGCTTTTGCTCCTGTAGTGAGGCAGCACATGCTGGTGGGGAGTATGCCCGTGCAGCAAAGCTGCTAATCTCATATTCTGCATGAAAAAAAGGGAAAGAAAGCCATCAACAAACCTTTCTGAGGGTATACACCCCAAGACCTAAGGCCCTCCAATCAAGCCCCACCTCTTAAAGTGTCCACCATAGACTAGGAACTGTGAGTTTGACGCTGAGACTTTAGAGAGCATTCTAAAGCCAGGCAACAGCGGTAAGAAACTTACCTTCTCCCAGCTGCACGTCTAGGAATTAGATATAATAATGTCTTTCTTCAGCACTGTCAAAAAGACCAAATGAGACATCAAGAGAAAGTATCTTGTCTTGTCAGAGTGCCTGGCATACATGGCTCTTAGATAAATATTTAAAGAATCTGAATCATATATTTGCCCAGTTTCTCTTAGAATAATAAACACTGAAAAGCCTGTGTTCCTTAAAACTGAATGACCTGTTGATTTATTAAAAATGTGTATTGTTAGAGATGCAAAGTGACTTTTTACAGAGGTATGCAGTAAAGATTATAAAGATCTGAAAGCAAAAGTAAATGGGAGCTTGAATTATGACGTTTGAGACTAAAAGTGTTTTTTAAAAAGTATTTGAAAGAATTGTATATTCCTCAGATCTTAGAAGGGGCATGCTGGTTCAATTATATTTTTGCTGCTGTACACTGGGTTCAAGTCAGAGGTGTTAATGAAGCAGCTGGTGATATTGACACTTAATCTTTAGGTAGTAAGCTTTAAAACTCTTATAATAAAAAATTGCATTAATATTGCAGGTAGCAAAAAATCAATCAATTTAATCTTATAAATATGAAGCCAATGAGCCCACATATTATATAGCATGTACTGGCAACTCTAATTATACAGATAGAGCAGATATATTAGATTGTAACTTTATCCATTTTATGCTCTATTTCTATTTTATGCTCTACTTCAGGGACTTAAGGTAGTGTATAATACACACATGGTTTAATTGTGAAATAAGATCAAGCACAATGTAAATAAATCAATAAGCTCGATTCAAAAAAAAAAGTCAAGTACCTGGCCTGTCAGTTTTGGGTTGTCGGCTAGTTTTATTTTAGGAGAAACAGAATCAACTTCCTCTCCCTGTTTCTGTGGAGTACTGTTGGGAACCCAGAGCTGCCTAGCTTGTGGCCACTGAGACAACAATGCATGAGAGAGTGGATCAGGCACACTTGGCTCACCTGTTCTATTACAATCCCATGGAGGCACGTTAGTGCAGATCTGATCTTGATGGACAGTGTTATTGTTCTGGAATAGCTCTATTTAAGAAATAGAATAAGTGAGTAGGAGTAAATGGCTACCTCAATGACAACTTACTGTAGTAAATGATCTTCCAAACAATGATTTTTTCTTATTTTGGCAATTTTATTTTTTTACTGAAAAACAGCAGAATGTAATGTTCTTAATTTGTTACCTCGGGCATTTATTTAACAAACATTAATTGACTAATTACAAGATGCTCAGCGGTAGGAAGCAGAGAAGTTAGATAGTCCTGTACATGGAGTTTGGGTATTGGTTAGGAAATGCGGATGCTAACAGATCTTTAAAATACTGTAGTCAGAACTCTGAAAACAAGGTGTTACTTCATCCAGGAGGCCTCAGGCTCACAAATGAAAGGATAATGTGAGAAACAATAGATGGTGTGAAATTGGTGCTCACCTGAAGGGAACACAGATAGCCAGTCCAGTTCTGGCCTAAGATTGCAATGTATTGGCAGAGAGGTAAGTTGGAGTTAGACTGGTTTAATTAAGACACACTAAAGAGGTCTTAATCCTGAAGTCAGTGTGGAATAGTTGGAGAAATTCAATATGCTCATAACCAAGTTTTAGAAATACGTCTCCAACATGGGCAGTGTAGAAAAACATGCTGGAGTTGGGAGAGTTAGAAAATAGCCACAGAACTTACAAGGGGCAAACAATGTAAGTCCTAAACAAAAACAACTGCTGTAGGCATGGAGATTTGAGAGAATGAATTGCACTATAGCAAAGTAACTGTAATATTTTTTAATTAGCGCAATTCCAAAGAAAATCATATTCTTTAGCTGTGATGCCCTTGTCCTGAGATGACCTTGTCATTTGCATCACCAAGGTCAAAACTCACCAATCTCATCCAGCAGAAAAGCAGTTCTTCTTCCTCCAGGTCGTTGTCTCGTTCCCTTTGCTCTTGCCAACTTCATCAATTATGCTTCTGAAAAGAAAATCTAGAGATAAAAAAAAACCTTGGTGCTTATCTCTTATTGAATTCTACAAGGCATCAGAAATTCGATACTACAAAAATATAAACATTACCATGTTCCTATTATTGACCAAGAAATTAAAACTGTATTTAATAAGTATGCCTAAAAATAAGAAATAAAAATAGAGGCAGAGGGTATTAAGGATGATAATGACCTTGTAGTCAATTGTGAAATAAGTTCTAGGTATTGCATGTGATTTTTCAGATCTTAATATGATTTTGGAAATTAAGGAGGTTATTACACAACATGGACAAATGCTGGCAGTCATTGGTGGGGGACATCCGGGCAGGGTCTCCACAGCGTTTTATTTATTTATTTATTTTTACTTTGGGTTCTATTTAATGTGTTCTTAAAAATAATATAGAATCTTTCTAAGGTGTTCAGTGTTATTTTTATGATAAATTTCTACAACAGGAAATTAGATTTGTTTTAATTTTATTAAATTATATGGTTAACTCATCGAGTCCCTGGATGTATGGCCTGTGAAAGTCATAACATAAGTTTACATTATATTATTTTAATGTCTTGAAAACAGCCTTAAGCATCGTTTCCTGCAGAAAACTGTTTACATTAAGGACACAATTAGCCTAAATTTAAGATGACAAAACCAGTCCATTAGTATCCTCCATCTGAGTAGCTCGGTTAGAGGGAAAGTCAAACTTGTGTATCAAATAACCGTTAACTTATTAGAAGAAACCATTTTATTTTGTCTAATTGTTTATCTTCCAATTTGTTTCCAATTACGTGATGTGAGCTATGATATCAATATGCTATTTCTTAGACTAAGAAGAATATATTTCTCAAAATAAAATAATTTTGGATCTAGAATTGTCCTCATAAATCATTTAAAATAGAATTCATTTTTTTTTGTCTAAGGGGATTTTATTACTGAGGCCTGGAAAATGCAATAACCTGCAGCTCTCTATTTCCCAAATTTAAGATCACCAATGGAAGCTAAGCAGCATCAAGACACGAGCAACGCTCAAGCTATGTGGAAAAGAAGATCCAGTCTAATTTACAAATTATATGGCACTAAATAAGCTGTGGGAACTTCTGCTTGGAGTTGAGAAAGGGATTCCTCATGGTAATAATCTTTCATATGGTGATTTGGCCTCCAGAAAAGTCTACAGCATCGTTAACATGTGATATATTTTCAATATGTAACTGCAATACGGTGCTGAAGAAATACAGTGCAGGTGCCCTGCAGACTTTTCCCTTGGGATTTCCTCTGACTGAAGAAAGAAGTTCAGTCCACACCCCCTATATGATATCTTTTGCTTCCTCTCCCTCACTGAATATTTTCTGCTTTTCCACTCTGCTTTGACCACACTGACTCTCTTTCAGATCTTTGAATATATCAGGCTCTGTCCCACCATCAGACATTTCACTACTTTTTTTTCTCAGAATGCAATTACCTCTGGGGTTTTTTGGCCTTTAAACCATTCAGGAAAATGAATGGTTTAACTCATATATTAGATCTATTCTGATAGCCAACCTAAGGGAATATTAGGAGAACATTCTTTATATATATAAATAATATAAATATAAATTTATAAATATATAAATCTATTTATTCATTTTACATTCAGCTTGCAATTTCCACTCCCTCCTCTCCTTCCAGTCCCTGCCCACACACACACCTCTCACTTTGCTTCTACTCCCCAATCCACTCTTCTTCTTTTCTGTTTAGGAAAGAGCAGGTCTCCCATGAATATCAACAAAATATGGCCTATCAAGTTGCAATAAGACTAAGCCCCACCCTCCCATGTATTAAGGCTTGGCAAGGCAACCCAATATGAGGAGTAGCAACTATATTAAAGGGTCACAGCATTAGGAAGGTTGAGAAATATTGGTCTAGTAGGAGATAAGATTGGTTCAAACCCCAAGTCTCAATCTGCTAGGAAGATGGCCATATTCAACTTAATGGATTTTGGGAAGGATAGGACTTGCTTGATCTTATTGAAAGTGTCTCTTACTGGATGCCCCATTGTATAGACACTATGCCTGGAGTGTCAGAGGTGCTTGAATCCCTGTAGAGAGTCCATATGAGGGCAGAAGCGCTACAGGACAAAGGGATGGACACACTGAAGCCACTGGTTCCTGCAGACCCCAGTTACAGGAGTCATCAGCTTTCTGTTCCTGGATAAGTCACTCCGAGAAGCTGTTCATCTCCCACAACAGCACACATGTTGACTGAATAAAATAATTATGTCATCTCTGTATGGTGGCACAAAGATATAATTTTAGGTTCAAGTCCAGCCCGGATAACAGAGTGAGAACTTATCTCAAAAACATTGTCTATAGATTTTCATTTCTCTGTAACACTGGTCAAAAAGATTTAGCCAAGTGTATCTTATATAGCTCTTAGGCTATTGTGCCAGACAAGTGCAGCTAAAATGGAGACATTAAAAACATTGTTGAAAATGCGCCAGAGACATTCAATAATCTAAAATTAGCTTGTTGTTTTCATTCTCCCTTTTCTCTTTTGATGCTAGGAACACAACCCACCTTGCTCTTGCCAAACAAGCCTTCTACCACTGAACTAAACCCCTAACCTTCACTGCCCTTTGTTTAAAGCTTTTGGAAAATTTTTGCTTCTTTTTATGGACTTAGCTAGCAATCTTCTCTGGAATAACTACAAACAACTGATGCTCTTAACAGGGCCTGTATTAACAAAAGAATGGAGAGCATGTCAGAACGTGTCTCACACACAGAGTCAAAAAGTTGAAAGCTCTTTGACTTCTTTTTGCAAGAAACTGGTTAGCTGGGGAGACCAATATTAAACCTCCAATGTTACTGATGTACAGTCAGGGAAAGAAATCAATTGAGGCCTTAATTGCATCCCACTTGGTACGTTTGTTTGCATCATTGCCCTGGGGGTGGAAAGAAGAAGCTGACTTCAGGAGTTTTACAGAAATTTCTTAATAATTAATTCACCTTCTCAAAGGTGGTCAGGGCCTCAGTGGATGAGACAGAATCTGACGAAGAATAGCAGCTGAATTATATATTGCTGTTTTGTGTAATCTTGACCGAATCTCCTGGTTCATCTTGTGGTTTCTCTGCAGAATAGTATTAGTATTAGTAGCCCTGATGGGCACCTCTGTATTGCATTCTGGTTCTCTAAGTGTATGGAAATGTCTGTAAAGTTGAATGCATTCTTCTTTTCAGGCTTAGGCATATCAGCTCATTATTTAGTTGAAAAAAATCTTTGAGGATTAATTAATGTTTACAAAGATGTTGAAGACAGTATAGATACCTTGCTCCATTTACATTTTTATGCCTTATGGATCAAACTATGTAAACTGATGATTTTATTATGGTTAATATTATGGTTAAAGTGTACCCAAAGGTCAGTGTATATTATGGTACAAGAAAACAGAATACCAGAGTTGGAATGTTCCAGAATTGGGATATTCCTATAAATCTTAGATTTATATTTTTGACAAAGCTGCTTAGAAAGTAAGGTCTGAAGTAGGATAAAAAGTTATAAACATTAGAATAAAAACAAGTTTTTTTGTTTTTAAATTTGGTAGTTTCAATGTATGTGAAATGCCTTGAATAGCTCTGGTAATACAATACATTTTTAGCAAAGTATTGGTAATTAATATTGCGTCTAATATACTGTACGGACTTCCTTGATATGTATGCCTATTTTCATTGAGCAAGGACTTGAGTCTGTTTAAAAGTATGTATGATGAAAAGTAACTAAAATAAGTAAATGAGAACCAGAGTAATTATGGGTAGGAAAACAGTACCCACGGCAAAGCTGCTATGCACAAATCCTGGAGACTGGCATCGGTTTTCCCTGTGGCTCCCAGTGGCCAAAGAAAAGCATTTAGGATCAGAAACAACTGTCCACTTTTCTTGAGCTACAGCAAAGAAGTTATTGAGAAGAATTCTCAAACTTGGGTAAGAGACCTGGCGACATTTTCCTACAGGTGTTCATGTATGCCCCAGCTGTTGTTAACAGTAGGAGACTGTATATATGCTTCTTGGAGCACTTTGAGATATCTCTGGAGAAGTTTAGACATATTTAATAAAAATAACCCTTGAATGTCTGAAGGAATATAATTTATGTTTGTAGATCTAGGTCATACCCTCTAACCTCAAACTATTTGGCCTGAAAAAATTATGCCATTTGTTATATGACCATTGAAATAGTTTACAAAAGATACCCATACAATATTAATTGAATAGTAATAGAATCACCAGTCTTCCCTGGTGGATTCATTATAAATATTATGCTCTGATAACTTAAGACTATAGGAATACCTGACTCTAGTGTTCTGTTCCTTTTTAATAGTTAAATTACTTTGTAAGAATCAAAGTAACCATTCCATTTTTAAAACCAAAATATGATACAAACAAACATTTGCTTTGTAGGCTTCTGAAAGAAAAATGTTAGTAGCTTGGCTAATGTAGTTACTTGAAAGAAATAATTACAACTTTAGGCATTTCCATTTCTGATTTTCTTACTTGTCCCATGACAAGGTAAAGATGACTCATGAATATATGAACTCCAGGAAGAAGAGATTTGTTATCTTTTCCAGTTTTAAAAGTTGTTATATATCCAACGGATTGACCTGTGTGTAGCACTCTGGAAGTAGTAAAGGCAGTGTGCCTGTAATAGAAGAAATACCAACTTCCACTTAACAGTTAGTGACATAGATATGTAAACCCCCTTCTTTTGAAGATTCAAACCTTAATGTCTAACCATGGACTTATTAAGACTAGAAATCAGTAATAAACCTTTATAATTTTAGAAATATTAAACTGGATGACATCATAATTCAGACAACAGTATTTTCATTAGCTCTTATAACTAGTGGACTTTATAACCAACTTGGATACTTGTGATGGCAATAAAGGAAGAAAAATTGGTCAAGGTAGAAATGGCCACAGATAAAAGTCAAGGCAATTCAGAAGTCACAAGGAGAAAGACTTCACTGTTGCCCTTCACAGGATTTCAGTGACTCCCAGTCTACACAATCAAAAAGAATCATGAATGTATAGTTCATTGACACTAGTGTTGGATGGAAAGAAGGATAGAATGATGATCCATGGACCAGCAATTTTCTTTTTGAAATACTGAATCCAAAACAACTTTCAACACCTACTGAACTGGACATCGGCCTTGCAGAGATGTGTGTCCAGGTCAGTGTGAGAGCCTATAGTATAAGTTATAACACTCATGGAAAGCACTGTTTTGAGTAGATTATCTAAACCTCTTTCCTCAGGATCTCATCTTTCACCATGAGCACTGTCCTTAATCTCCAAAGAAAGCATATTTTATTTGCATGTGACTTGGATATTATAAAGCCATTAAGATTAGGAAGGGTTCAGTAACCAGAGCAACTAGGAGAAGTGCCAGTGCCTTCCATTTAGCTGGAGCCTCTCTCCATTTGGAACAATTTCAACAGTGAACTTGGCCTGCCTCACTTTAGCTTCTCACAAGAACTTCTTTTTATTTATCTAGTTTTTCTTAATGCCTTGTTGAAAACTGTGCTTTTCAGATTCAGTGGCAACGCATATTTGACCTGGTACATTGTCTTCTTTCTGTGTGACACATTTCCCTTTAAGTAAGCACTGTCTGATCCCCAAGCAGCATCTTTACTAATTTCTTCCCTTATAAAAAGACTTCTCTGTATTCTCCCCTATCATTCTCTTCTTTTGGATAAGACCCAGTTGTTAAGCTCAATGGTCCCAAGTTCACACACAAGTACATCACAAAAGACTTATCTGGAATCAAAATGCACGTTTCTAACAGAAATAATATTGTAAAAGCAGTAGTTGGTTTTCCAAAATAAGAAACCATCCTTTACATAGTTAGGACACTGTTCATTTACAATGAAGGGGGATTTAAAACATGCCATCACTGCAACATTAGTAACTAAATAAGAGAAATAATTCATAACGTTGGATAAGAAGTCACGATATATGCATTTAGAATTCGGTTTAATTAAAGGACCATGTGGGGGGTGTAATAACTGATACTGCAATAAAGCCACTTCTTTATTGGTAATAAATGAAGGGCTCTCCAGCTTCTTCTTGCAGTAAATGGGAATTAACACAGAGACCCACAACTGAACAATGTACAGGTAGAGAATGAGAGACTTTGGAGCACACATTACTGATGTCCCTCCCCTCAAGCTTCAGAGAGCTCTGTAGAAGAGGAGGCAGAAATATTTTAAGAGCCAGAGACTCCAAGAGAACAGTGCCTTCCAGACTCGATAGGACTGATGCACATATGAACTCACAGAGACTGTGGCAGCATGCACATGACTTGCATAAGCTGAAGTCAGACTGGGTCCCAGCACTGAGAGGGGGAAATGAACATGGGGTCTTACTCCTAACCCAGAAGCTATTTGCAATTGATACTGGCCAGCAAGGGGAAATCAGTTTCTCCAACGGAGTGTCATTGAGTATGTCAAACACATTCCAAAGCGGGGCCCATGCCCAGAAGTAGTTGACTAACACAAAATAAGCCCCATTGTGTGTGTGTGTGTGTGTAGTGTGTGTACTTTTTGTTTCATTTTGTTTTGTTTAGGCATTTTTTAAAATCTTATTGGTCTTTTGCTTGTTTCGATTTTTGTAGATTTTATTTTTTTGTTTTTGTTTCTTGGTTTTTGATTTTGAAGGAAAGAAAGAAAGAAAGAGAGAGAGAGAGAGAGAGAGAGAGAGAGAACATATAGTTGGGTGGGCAGGGAGGTGGGAGGTATCTGGGAGGAGCTAGATGAGGGAAAGTAATATGATCAAAATATATTAATATAAAAATTCAATTAAAACAGAAATGATAAGGTCTCTCCATTTCTTGATGCAAATACATCTCAGCCATTCTGGTCTCTTGGATATCCGAATGGATTAAGGAAAAAAAATGAAGCCTTCCTTAAGATTTCTCAGTTTCTCACATGTTTTTCTTTTATTCCTGTGTGTTTTACTCCTACACCTAGCCACACGTTCCCAGAACAGTCCTATTCTGGTTTCCAGGAAGAAGAGAAATTGAAGAGATCTTCTTTGCATGTGTATCTTGTTATCTGTGACTTCCCTGAAGATCTAGAGGTGTCACCACAGGGACTGAGCAGTGTCTGCCTGCCTCCCTGGCTCACTCATCACATTGCTTCTCCTGCCAAGCATCTCTCTGGACATACGGATCCCTAGGAAGTGCCCTCCCCATGTCCCTTCCTGTTAGGCCTGCCTTAGCATCTCTGACAGAACAGCCTTGCCAGAGGCTTGCCTTCCTGGCACTTGGCTCATCTCCTCAAGCTACGCAGGGGGCTCTCCTCAGCTTCCTCCCTGGGATCTAGTCACCTTTCTGCAGCCTTGATTCTCAGTCCTGGGAATAGTGACTGCCTTTAGATCTCACTAGCTCCATGCACTGCTTTGTGTAGATTGCATATCCTGTCCACACTTTTTTGGTTGTGAGCCTAACCTTTAAAAGCTGAGCCATCTCTTCAGCCCTGTCTATACTTTTTAAAGAGTCAAGTCCTTTTATTAAACTTAATAACCTTGCCCAATTCATGCATCCTCTGCTTCCAACCAGGATCTGGCCAAGCAGAGACTAGTTCTACCAAGCAAATAATTCAGGAACAATTCAGAGATGGAGTGAATCAAACTGAGCTCATGTGAGAATGCTTCTCTATGGGATGCACATCTAACAAGTAGGGTTTCCTGGGCTGCTGTGCATCATCATCTGTTTAGTAATTGGACAATTAAAAACAGTAAATGGTAACATTTAAAGAATGAAGTGGAATATGAATAAACATTGAAAGTCAGGACTAAGTGAATGCAGTCCTTCACAAGAGAACATGCATTATGGAATTCTACTCATACATGATACCCAGAATAGGCAAATGCCAGAGTAAGACTACTGACTTCTGGGAGAAGGAGAATTAACCTCTTCCAGGGATTAGCATTCCCTATTGGTTGTTCAATGCAGAGTAGTCAGCCTTGAAACCACATGTGCACAAACAATAAAAGCAGACTCAGTAGATTTTATATATATATATATATATATATATATATATATATATATATATATTCCATCATTGTATGGAGTCAAGGCAGCTAGTCAAATCTGTAGTTAAGAACAAAGAGGCAATAAATGTATATATGCTTATTATTCAACTCACCTTTCTTAAGTTCAGGACTGAACCCCAGGGAATGGTGATGCCCATAGTGGACTGGGTCTTCCTCCGTCAATTAAGGAAATCCTCCACAGACATGCCCAGGAAACCAACTTGATCTAAACAATATCTCATTAATACCCCCTTCCTAGGTTATTCTAGATTGTGCTAAGTTGAGAAAGCTAACCATCACATTATTACTTCCTAAGCAATACACTTCGACAACTATTTAATTAACATTGTGTTATACTAAGCATTTTTTTTAAAAAATAAATAAGTGAGTTTGCATAAAGACTACTCTGTTTTCTGAAAAGAATTTGAGCTTCTGTGAACTTTGGACAGGGGTCTTGAAACTAATCCCTTCTAGACATGAAGGATAGCTGGGAGAAAAAGCTGCTTTTTTAAAACTTTAAACTGTTAAGTCTTAGAGCAACTATATCAGGGTAGTATACTTCTGTCATAATACAGCAGGGAAAACATTAAGATTCTTAACATACTCTAATACTCTCTGGTAACAATCAGGCTTCCTTTGCTTGACAGCATTCATCCTGATGGTCCGTCTGCGACTGCCTGAATACAGAGGCACTTAGGGAAGACAGACATGAGGCATAAAAATAGTCTTATTTAAAATTTCCACTAACTATCCCGGCAGAGCTGCAATAAAACTTGAGACCTCCAAAGGGGGAGTTCTTTAACTTGTGCTGCACAGTTTCCTGGTCCCATGCCTCCCCTACATAACAAATTCACTGCTGTGATTGATCTCTTGGTGATAATCAACATTTTACACTGAACTCTGGCACAAAACTTTCAATCTTAGATTTAATCTTTATTTGGGCAGATGAATGGAGAGAATATATTAGACACATGAAATCTCAATAGGGAACTGATCAAGAAATTCTTTGAGAAAAACATCTCCTAGTGGGGATAGAAAAAGAACTCAAGAAAATTTACCAAGTCAAACACATTGGCTTCAGTAGCAAAAAGCAAATCCATACCTGATGGGACAGGGAGGGCAATCATAAAGAAAGGGAAACCTCAAACAGAACATGTTGAGTTGTTTCTAATCAATTGATTTCATAATTAAAAACACCAAATGACCCTTAAGAAACCGAGTCAGGTACACTGACATGATTCCAGTAGGCTAACTCTTAAAAGAGATGTGTTAAATTGGGTCCTCTGGCAATATTTCTTGTCCTTTGAGAAGCAAATATAAAGTAACAAACATTGTACTTGGAACTCAAGCCTGTGAGCAGCTCCTGAAATAATCATTGGGAACGACTGCATACAGAAGAGGGCCAAGGGACCCAGTGCCATGTTCCTGAGCATACTTGTACTGTCTGTTATGATCCTGAGACAACAGAGTTCCCTCAGAACACCAGCTTATACCTTATGTCTTTTCAGAAAATGCTGTTTGGGATAAGAGGGAAAGTACCATCTGTTAAAAACTGTTAATTTGTTTTCTTTTCAGTCACATCTAAAGAATTGTGGCTCCTTTGAAATGATGAGGAGTTTGTAGAAGTGTGAATCAAAGGGGCATGAAGGTAATAGTGACTGAGGAAAACCATGCAGAGCATTTAGTGAGGATAGAAAAGAAATGGAGCTCTCATTTCTTGGGCACCAATGAATCCTTGTGAACAACAATGACAACAAAAACATTTGTTGAGACAACTGTAGCAATCTGTCACTTCGTTTTAAAACAGGATTAAAATATAAATCAAGTTTTCTTTGGTATAAGCAATGCACTAGTCCTGTAGAGAATTTTCTTATGACATTTTAGATCAATCAGAAAATCAAATGTTTTTTAAAGAGAAGTTACAGTGGTTCCATTTTATAATACTAATACACACACATATAAAGGTAACAATAAGCTCTAACTTTAAAATACTTCTTAGGAGGCTCATCCTACCAGCCACTTGGACAACAATGTTTCTTTTTAGAGACAATCCAATACCCATCCAATCCTCAGTAGTAAGGAGAACTAACAATGTAAATCTGTATAGTTTAATATATTCAGTGAAAACCTTGGCTGACTTTGGATTAAAGTGGAATTTTTGCATTTTGGATGTTGTAAGCCATAGCATGTCTTGAATGAGATCAAATGAAATATTTCTGATTATGTGCTCTTTCAGAAGACAGACTGTCTTAAGTTGATTTTATATTCCAAATGCCTGAGCAGACAGTGAGGTCTAGAATTCTTAACAAAACCATTAACTTCAGATATTGGAAGTCAAATTTCAACTGTATCTTTTGAATTGAAAATTTATTTCATTACTAAGGGAGTGGAATTTCTGAACACCAGAACTTCTTCCTTGATTGTGACCCTGTACCCATTAGCTATGATTAAATAGTTCCTCAGCAATTGGAGTGTTTATCAGCTTTCTCCTTTGGTGAAAGAGCAGTGCTAGAAATGTGTGTTGTGATGTAGTATTGTTTTGTTTTGATCACATTCCAGTGTGAAACAAGCCACTCAGCCAGATTTACATCAGCACTTCCTCTGGTGGCTGTGGGAAATCCAACACAAGCCAAAAATGTTGCTGTCTATTGCATTTTTTTTTTTGGCTTGTAGCAAGTGAATAAGATATATTTTGACTTTTCTTTTCCATACCATCCTCTGTTTGAAAATATTTTGAGCAAATAATGAAGCACTGGCATTTGCTCATCCTCAGAAGCCCATTAAAAGAAAGACTGATGTACATGCTATGTGAGTTCCTGAGTACTGCTGTTGTACAGCACCACAATCCAAGCACGTTAAAAAACAAATTCATTTATTTCCTAGAAGTCCAATAGGCTCAAAGTCAGAAACCAATGTGTCAAGGCACTGTCATACTCCTTTTGAGACCTGATGGAATGCATCTTTCCCAGGCTCTGTCTGGCTTCTGGTCACTTGCCAGCAATTGCTGGCACTCCTGGGCTTACATGTACATCACTCTCACCATCTCCCATCTGTGGTTTGTGGTGCTGTACCAAGTGTCTTCACAGTAACCTTCCCCCAAATGGGAATGTCCTCTGTCTATTGTCCTCCTTTTTACAATGGTACAAAATAACATTGGACCAGGCCTACCCTGAGATCTCATTTTAATTTGGTGACCATTTAGGTAATGTTTCTTTTAAAGGTATGTTTTAAGCACTCCATGTCAGAACATCAGCCTATATTTGAGGACACACAATTCAACTCCTGTAAGTTATAGACATATGTTTCAGAATAACAACAAAGTCCAAGGTACTCTGCCAAGATTTATGGAATACAGCCTCTGATGTATGCTTCATGGAGGCAGGCTGTAAGACATGAACAGGACAGGTGGCTGTCCTCCAGGTGATGGCACTAGAACTGATTGGTCACTCAGCTCCCTTATCTTCCTGATTGGATCCCCGACAGTGATCCCAATCACCCTCTTATCAGCCAACAATGCTCAGGCCTCATTATTCTTTTTGAGGAATTGAGCTGAGTCTTTGTTAAATGATGGTGGTTTGAGACTAAGTGAGAATATTTGAGTTGGTAAATATTTGAGAATAACTACATGCAGGCCCTGTCATGTGCCAACTTAAAAGGAGACAGGCCAGAAGGAATTCCATGTAGAGTTTTTGAGTATAAGAACTCCTTTTCTCTTTGCTCCATTGACACTACTGATGGGCTGCATTCTGATTTGTGTTGTTAAACTTTACATGAGTTTCATGCCTACAAATTGCAGTCATATTTTGTTGGATAAAATAGTACTGTTCAATATTTTGTAATTGAGAAGGAGGGCCACAGGATTTAAAACCAGAATTGTCACCACTCTCCCCTTTGGGGAGAAACTAAAGCACAAATTATTGTCCTTTTGCACTAAACACTTACAGTACTTATTGTCTGAAGTGGTCCTTTGAAGGCTACCTCAGCTCTTTGTATTATCTATATCTTATTTCAAAATGATGATGTGTGGATGTCTGGGAGACAAGAACAAAGCCCTATTGCAATTCTTTTTTTCCCCTCTTGCTGTTCTAATTGACTCTAAGATACTCTTCTCTGGGTACCTCCTATTTTAATATCATTGACCAGGGGACATGTCTTGTAATCCACGGATTGTTTCCATCACCATCATAGCTGTCATTACCTGCACACGGGTAACTTGTTCTTGACAATGAATTTTACTCAAGTTGTTGGCATTGACAATACTCCACAGCTTGAATTTAGTTGCCTCTTGAAATCTCTATAGGAGAAATAAATTATAACTCAAAAAATGAAAGAGAAGTCTTTTTGTTCCTATAAAGAAAAAGAAGTAAAGAACAATGCATGAGTTTCATAATAGTGGAGCAGGTATTAATGAAAGCAGTGATAGTCATGATTCCAGTCTGTCTTAGAAAGCAAGACCCAAATGCTTCACAGGACCTTGGGAAGAATGAAAGGCATAGTGGCAGAAGCTTTGCAGCACTTTGTATAAAAATGTGGAGGAAAAGATTCCTAATCACATGCCAAGAGAAGCCACTGAAGCAAGTAGTCATTACCAATCCGTTACAAATAAAGATAAAGACATAATGAGGTGAGAGCTGGTGGGACAGAATGCTTGCACATACCTTGATATTGTACTACCTGACAGGTGCAGGTGTTTCATCTTTTATGGCTGATGTAAAAATTGTCTCGGGCCACGTATGGTGGCAATACTTAAGAGGCAGAGGCAGGTGGATCTCCGAGTTCAAGGATAACCAGTCTACTGAGTGAGTTCCAAAATGGCTACACAGAGAAACTCTATCTCAAACAAACAAACAAAAATACAGTGTCATCTTATAACTGATGGCATCATCGATCCAATAAAATATGGCATTTCAATGCCATCTCCATGAGTTAGTTCTTATAAATCTTGAGAAAGCAGTAAATATTTTTTGCTTGGTTGCATCAATTTTACTAATTAAATAGAAACACTCCTTGTTATTGTGGCTGGGAAGGATGGAAGATGGCTTCATATGGGAGAGTGAGAGAATGCATTCTGTCCTTGATTCCAAGTGTCTCGAAAATGAGGTTTATGTGCAGGAATGAATTAGAGAGGGTGGCTGGTCTGAGAGAAAATGGAGACACAAATTAAACAGAAATGACTCACTTGCCCACAAAGAACAGTGCAGAGGTTTTTCTGGGCTGCTCTTCCTTCTGCTCACACACCACTTCACTTAGTCTTCTGAATGAATGCATTTTTGCATTATTTTGAAACAGAGAATCCCATGGCATTATAAGACAGCTACTTCTTGACATGTTATTGTATTGTAGTTAGCACTCATGTTTCTAAGGAACTTTCCTTGGTCACCCTTTTTTTGTGTTTGTTTTGTATCTCCCCATTCCTTGTGTATGTTGAGGGAAAATTTCCTGCCCACACTCCTTTTGTTCCCTTTAGGTTAAGATGTAATTTGCAACCCATGGTTTCATGTGTTGCAAGTTTGGTCCTCATTGTGTAATGTTGAGAGGTGATAGGTCCTGTTCAGAGGTGGGGCCTAATAAGATCAGTAGGCCACTTCCCTCCAAAGGAGTTAAGACAGTTCTGTAGAACACTGAGCTAATTCTTGAGAGTATAGGTTGTTTTTCTCTGGCTTCTGGTCCTACCCTGTCTTTCTTCCTTGTTTCCTCCATAATGAATCCACCCTAAGGCTCTATTGCCTGAGAGGTCCAGAATAGGATTTCTGCCACTTGAATCTCAGCTTCCAAAACTGTGAACTAAATAAATCCTCTTTATTTAGAAATTCCATATCCTCAGGTATTTTGTTATAGAAATGAGAAACGAACATAGACACCCATTATTCTGTTGGTAGTAAAATTTTCAATTCCTTAAATGACTATAGAAGAACTTGTATTCACATTGCTTTTGATGAAATATATGTTAATTTCATGTGTCTTCTTATGAAACTCATCAAAAAGTTCACTATTAAGTATTTATTTATGCATAAAATAAGATTGAATTGATATTTTTCATATGTAGTATGTATATCAGTTACCTATACAATATATTCCAGGGTCTGAAGCAACTACATGAATTGCGTATGATTATCGATACCATTGGTATAAATTACATTTTCGTTATAAAATAACTGAGGCCCAAAATGCTTACATAAGCACAATGTGGCAGATTAAAACATTCTGGAACCCATTCTGTCACCTGCTATGAACGTGCCTTAAACATTTGATATGTTAAATAAGAAGTAAATTCTTAGTAATTAAGAACCTCTAATTGATCAGATTTGGGATGGAACTTTATAGCAATAGTAAGTAGAGTAGTATTACACTTGCCAAGGCCCCCTTTTATGTATGCAGTGGAATGTGCTGGGTGTTTTTATGAGTATTCAGTGTACAGAACAACTCATAAGGATCAAGATCTTTTTATTTTATAAATAAGGAACTGGGACATCGAGTCTTAAGTAGTTGACCTTGGTTTACAGAATGAGTCACTGGAATCAGGAATTAGTCCCATGCTGTCTGTCTCCAGTCCATTATGGGCAATACCCCCAGAGTCCAGTTTCTCTTATCACACTGGGAAAGTCTGGAGGAGCCTTTGGGAAGTGCATCAGAGAACCTCAAGAGGAAAGTCCTGTGTCCAGGCTTTAGGAAGTTAGGGCTTCATGCACTCCAGGGATTCTTTCCTTTCCTTTTATTTTTTTAAGTGCAGGAAATAATGGGTTTTACTATAACAGGTCCATAGATACGCCGTTGTGCTGTTTTTCATATTCACAACCTCAGCCCTATCATCCATTTTCTACCCAACTGTATACCTCATTTATCCTTCAAATTTCTCCCTGTCTGTCTATGTGTCATATGTATACATATGAATATGAATACATGTATATATGTTCTACATATGAGAGAAAACATGCAACGTAATGTTTTCCTCCCACTACTGTCTGTTGCTCTCTCTTTAGTTCTCTTCCTCTACCCTACTTGGACCCCCCTCTGCTTTCATGTCACACACGTTTAAATCTAGATTCCTCACACACATTGGCATTTCTGATCTAGAAAGGAATAAAAAGGCAGCTGTTAGTGTAGGGTCATTTCCAGATCTTCTGCTCGGCTTCCTGAGTGTACAATAACAGACTTTAGAACCTTACCTAGTACCTGGAGGTGACCATCAATTCCCACCATTCTTGTTTCACGTAATATTCCTCATCCTTCTTTCTCCACTCCAAACATTTATAATGCAACCTTTCCTCCTCCTTCTCCAAACACACACACACACACACACACACACACACACATGTGCACACCTCATATTCTCTTGGATATAATATAATCCCTGGCATACTCCATCCATTCATTACACGAATGTGGTTTCACTTTTCTTCTTCCAAGCCTCAGCTCATGATACTTTTAATATCTAGAATACTCCTGATCCAAAAACTGCCTGCTTTACCTCAGTGTAGTTCCTCATGTCCAGTCACCCCAGGAATATTTCCCTCACTCTCACCCTAAGTCTTTACTCAGCGCCCCAAAGCTGGGATAGGCATCTCTATACTCTGGCATTCCTGCTGATTCTCTGGCTGCTGTTATGAACCTCTTGACTGTCTGCTTGGGGCCAAAGGTGGTTTATCAGCTCCAGGGCTGACAAAGCCCTTGGCAAGTATGCAGTGATTAAGGGATTGAACGTATTAGTGAAGTGGAACAAAGCTAGAAAACAATGATTACAGTCATGAAGTTCCCTCGTCTCTAGCTAGAGTTTTTCTCAGGGATGAGAACTTATAGACACCCATTGTGAGATGTCCCCAATTTCTCTACTCCAAGAGATCTACAGGAAAGGCTTCAAATGAAGAAAGACAGAAAGGCCAGAGCAGATGTGAGTAGCACTGGCTGTCCCAAGGAGTAATAGAGGTATAGATGTCTGCCTTCTGTCCTGCAGGCTGCAACCTGGGTCAGGTAAGAAGCTTACTTAACTTAGCATGATGGACACATACCATTGTGGAATTCCAAGGGACCACCCAGAAATTCTGTGTCCTGTGGGGAAAGACATTTCCAAGTGTGTTGAAAATGACCAAGGAGATGAGAAAATCCGTAGAGACGCTGGAAGCTGCGTAGCAGAATGCTCTGAGGTTTGGGGATGAAAGTTCATATAACCTTCACGTCAGCCTCTCTTCCACTTCTTGGCAGAGCATGAAAGACATTTTTTTACAAGGACTTTTACAAGTGGATTGATGTTTGACTAAATCTGACTCTGGCCTGTGCTGCCAATTTCCCTGCCTACTCATTGTGGGGGCTGTGGAGTACTTCTAACAAATACTAAAAAGGTGGGGTTGCTCAGAGTGTTAGGATAAATTGAGAACACACTAGGAAAACCCTTGGTTGAATACATCTTTCATGGTACAAGAAACAGCTGCCCCTTCTTAGTTAGGAGGAAAGGTTCTGAACAAAAGGTTGGTGTCTGGCTTTGAATGTGAGCTCATCCTTTGGCTGTGCATGGAGTCTTGAACAGGTTATTCAACTGCCCACCTGTCAGTTTCCTCATCAGCGTAATGGTGAAGCGATGCTTATTTCACAAGGTAATTATGAAAAATAAGCAAACTGACATAGAGGAGAAGCAAGGTTCTGTCCGAGGCAGTCTTTTCAGAGTATTATTTAGCACAACGGTTCTCAACTTTCCTAATGCTGTGACCCTTTAATACAGTTCTTCAGGTTGTGGTGACCCCCAGTCTTAAAATTATTTTCATGGCTACTGTAATTTTGCTACTATTAGGAACTGTAATGTAATATCTGTGTTCCAATGGTTTTAGGCAACCCCAGTGAAACGGTTGTTCAACCTCCGAGGTTGAAAACCACTGATTTAGCCGATATGAAGAACCTGCTCTAATTTCTTAAATTGTTCATTAAAAAGTATGATTTCTGACTCAGTAAATTTCATCACAGTTTTAGTTACTGACAGAATAAAATGTTAGGGTATCAACATATTTCTAGTAAGTATTCTACAAAAGCTTCAGTATGTCATAACCCTCACTGGAGGGAGGTACAAGCATGGTTGGCAGTAAGTTCCTAAGGGAAGTTAATTCTGAGTGGCACCTCGGACAGAGTTGATGGCAGGGTAAGCTGTCATCTGGAGACTGAAACATTATAGCACAGCTAGCTAGCTGCAATAGGTTAACTCCTATACCAGGTTAAAAAGAAAAAAAATTCTGCCAGCCAGCTTCTCAAATGTCAGATCTTCACTGTCATGTCAGTTCTGAGGAATTAAAATCTCTTTAGTAAAACCAGGAAGTGTGTGATTTTACAAAGGTCACAAATTATTCCTGTGGTCAGTCACTTTGAGATCAACTTTGAAATGAACTGGGAGTTTTTTTTCTCCCCTGATGCATTAATCATAGATTGAAACCACCAAGCACAGCAGAGGTTATTTGTCCCATAGGTAAATTATGCCCATAGCTAAGGTGTGAAGAATAGTGTTCTATTGTGTAAGATGTTTTCATTACCTTTCATTCATTTAGTGGTTTTCCTTGGAATTTCAATCAGCCTTTGACACTGATGAAACATCCATTTTTTTGTGTGCCAGAACATGATTGAATGAAATGAGGACATGATTGCTCCAAGGTATGGTTGAGAAGATTTTATTGTAGATATGAGGGAGAATACAGCCAGAGGCATCTGGAAGAGTCCAGACTGAACTGGGCCATGACAGGAGAGAGAGGGGGCAGAGCAAGGGAGGAAGAGAAGAGAGAGAGGAGAGAGCCAAGAAGAGGGACCAATAGCCAGGAGCACTTCTGAAATGAGTGCCAGAAGATTTGCTCAGAGTCATGACACAGCGTAAGCACTGAGATTTGAACACAGATAGTCTGATTCCTAAGGTTCTTTAATCTTAAGCATTTGAAGGACGATTATTCAGTGAAATAGTTCTTATTTATACATTGTATACCCAGCAATATAAGCACACACACACACACACACACACACACACACACTTCTTTAAGTTTCTTGAGAGGGAATCAAAAAGGTAGTAACAGTGATGTTAATAGTTTAAGGCTGTTTGAGAACCTAACACCCATGGGTACCTATAAGAAGAAATCTAAACATGAGAATTAATTGCACCATAGTTAAGCTTAGGCCTTGAAGCCAGACTATCTGCATTTTAATCCTATGCGTTACAGGATGACAGCTATGGCCATATGATCTTGGCACAATGGAGTTTAATTTCCTTCTCTAAAATGAGGTAATGTTGGCCAAGACATACAAGTATTATGAGAATTAAGGTGATAATCATGTAAATTATGAAGTGCATAGTTAGTGAGCTCTGAGAACACACTTATATGAATGAAAAAGCAACATCCAGGTTTCTTTAATCTGATAGACTAGTACTACTATTGTCATTTTATGTCATGATTGTGTGTGTGTGTATGTGTGTGTGTGTGTGTGTGTGTCTGCACAAGAGTGGATAAAGGCACATGTGTGCACACATGTATGTAAAGGCCAGTAGACACATTTGGATATTTTTTCTCATGTGATATATATATATATATATAGAGAGAGAGAGAGAGAGACAGAGACAGAGACAGAGAGAGACAGAGACAGAGAGAGACAGAGAGAGACAGAGACAGAGAGAGAGACAGAGACAGAGAGATAGAGAGACAGAGACAGAGTCTTTCACAGGTCCTGAGCTCAGTAAGTAGGCTGGACTCACTGGTCAGAAGCCCCAGGGATCCATCTGTTTCTGCCTCTGTAGGATGGGGATTATAAGCACATGCCACCATATCTGGCTTTGTTAATGAGGGTTCTCGGAAAAACTCAGGGCCTTATGGTGTGCCTCACGCACTTTCTGAGTGACTTTTGTGCCTGGCCCCTGTTAATGCATCCTTGACTAGGCTCACACAGCCCGAATCAAGAAGTGTTGAGTTACTAGTTTGTCAGAGAAACTATCAGCTACTCATCTTCTGTGTAAGAACAGCCTACTGATAAAATGAAATAAGGATGAAAAATTTTATCTTATTTATTTCATTAATCTTCTTCCTTTCCCCCCTAAAAATATTTCTATGAGATCTTTTCTACTTATTGACTTAGAGAAGCAGAACATAATACCTTATATAATCATACAGTTCAAAAATAGCCTCAAGGACACATTAGTTTTCTTCATTTTCCTTCCCTCCCATCTTTTCCTCAAGGCATATATGTTCCATGACCATATTTAGTTTAAATATTAAACTCACAGATCAAATGATCTATATTTTTAATATCATGTGGGGAAAATTCCCTGACATGACTTTTGCTTGTTGTTTTGTAAGTCATTTGGGAATTTAGAAATGACGTTTCATGTATGTTTGACTCGTCTGAGCTGCCCTGGGTGAAAAAAGAAATGAAATGCCAGTGTGACCATTTTAGTGACATCTTGGCAATATTTGACCCTGATGGAAGACTGTGTCAATCTTCAGATATCTAGTAGAAATAGCTGTCACACATCTCTGCTAGCCTTTTGTCACCTGGATTGACAGGTACAAGAGAAAACCTGTGATGCTAAGGATGAGTGCTGTTCATGAGGGAAGTAAAACTTTGTGAAAGAGACTCAAGTTCTCTGAGGAGGAACGCTCTCACCTGTCATCCCAGCCAAGGTGGCTCAGGCAAAATTAAGTTGGGGGATTCTTACTTCCTTGCCATCCTTTCTTCCCTTCTGGCCTTATTTCCTTTACTTCGTATCACAGTGGGTGGTATTTGCTTCTGTCAATCTCTTTTAAATTGTTAGCTGGTACCTGCTTTAAAATTCACTGATGGTGACGCTGGGGACAAATGTCTTTTACTAACATACATCTGTGATTCACTAACACACCTGTGCTTCGTAGAGGATCATAATGGTTAATATTGTCAACTTGACAAGATCTAGAATAACTTAGGGAGCAAATCTCTAGATTTGCCTGTGAAGAAATTTCTGTACTGGGCCAGTTGGAGTAGGAGACTGACTACACCCTAAGCAATGTAGGTGGTACCATACTATGCGACTGAATAAAAACCAGAGCAGAAGCTGACCATCAGGTTTCATCCCTGGCTTCCTGTCTCAGAATCAATGTGACTGCTGCCATTATAGACTGCACCCTCAGACTGTGAGTCAAACCCTTGCTTTTTATTGGACATTTTCTCACATTGACAAGAAAAGTAATTAGCACAGACCTCAAAATTATACTGTAAAGTTTGCAGGCAACAGAGGATTTCTTCTGGTGCAGGGATTCTTGTTCAATGGATTCACATCCTAACTGGCATTCCTCAGTGGATTTGTTTTTCAGAACATACAGAGCTTATGTGATTATATGGAAGATAAACATACTAAAAAGAGAGCACAGACTCATTTGTTTAGTTGTTCAAAACTTACTGTGTACACAAAACACAGAACAAGCAAAAGTCCCAGTTCCCAAGCAGCTTGTTCTAGCAATAAAATGAATGGTTGAGTGGGACAATTCCTTGTGTTAAAGAATATATGGACTTTTTTCTGACTATCTCTTTCAGAGAAACAGACATGTATGTATATATACATTGTTATCATGGTGTAATTTCTATAGTGAAAATCTGGAAACAATCTAAACATACATTGATGAGGTATAGGATATAGTAGCTGAGTTTTACAAGCCAAATCAAAGTTGGCAGCACTATGCTACTATAATTCAAGATAAAAGTTGTATGTTGAGTAGACCTGGAAAACAAACACTGGCTCCAGACTCTTTTGTTCTCCTGGAACAACAGGTAAAATCCCAGCTGCTAAGGGATCTCCAGGCTTGGGTGTTCATGGCTTCTCGGTATCTGACTTCTCTGGAGTCTACTGAAGGGTATGATATCACCTTCCAGAACAGGACACTGAGTATACTGACTTCCTGGAGTCAGCATAAGCCAGCAAAGTCTTCCTTGATTTCCAGCTTCACAAAAATGGTGAGAGAAATGGGTAAGTTGTTTTATTCTAAAGCTAGCGAAGTTTTGTGCTCATTCCTTGTGCTGTGGTGAAGCATGAGCCTCTGTTGATACCTTGGAGGCCCCTGGTTGAAATGTTCCTTTCCTAGAGACCTGCACGGACCCCGACTTCAAGAGACATCATCTAGTTTTCTGGACTGGGTGTGGTTGGGATGGAGACAGACATTTATTCTGGAAGTCTAGAGACGGCCTTGGGGAAACTTTGATCTTTTCCCTGTCAGCTTTTTCTTTTGGTTCTTTGACCATTTTCATTCCAAGCTATTCTTTCAGCACCGTTTTTATTTGTTTGGTTGTTGTTGTTTTGTTAAACTCTGCACAAATTTTAATTTTGATGTTACAAATTAAAATAACATAATACCTTTTTTTGCAAAGTTTTGTTTTAAGGCCTTCATTTCTGAGGGGGCCTTAGAGTCAGCACAGGACATGCACAGACACCAGATTCTTAGGATGGAGATGTATTTACTCCAGAAGGACAACTGGGCTGTCTTTGCCTGATCCAGAGGCAGCTGCTTATCTCTCTGGTGCAAATAAATCTCCTTTGTGCTGAGAATCTGGTGTCTGGGTATGTCCTGTGCTGACTCTGAGGCCCCTTCAATGCCTTTTTTTTTTCCTTTTTGACATAATTTTCTAAAGCTTACTTAGAAACTTAAAAGTTGTGACATGACTATTTCATTGAGAAATTTTTTCACTTTGCTGAAGAGGTGAGTGCTTTTAACCAAAGGAGGCAAGGACTGGGAATATGTGTGAGGAAGAATTCTTCATTAATATCTTCACACTTGCCCTTTTTACTTTTTGTAAAACAAAATAAAACAATTGTAGTAGATCCACATTGTGAACTTGTATGCTCTAAGTAAAAGGAATAAATTAACT
>CABHPH010162282.1:0-44274 GCA_902168325.1 Peromyscus nudipes | reverse complement strand
TTCAGCTGAGCCACACTTCCTCATCCTGGAAATGGAGTCCTGTCACCTCGCAGGCTTCCTGTTTGGATTGGTGGTGGTGCTTGCAAAGCACTAAAAGGCTTTATTTATCCACGAAGTCAAATGTATTTGTGTTTCCATGGAAACACTACACTACAGCCTGCTGGCCCAAGGGTCCTTTGTTTTCACTGGGCACAAGAAACCAAATATACTGAATTGAGACTCAGGCTCTGCCCTTTCTGAAACCCTCTAATCTCAAACCCCCATACAAAGCCTGATCATATAAGGACTCTGAGCCATGTTCCCAAGCAGGATTGGCTTCCCAGTGGGCCTAATCATTTTGGACCAAAATCACAGCAAGCTCTTCCTAGAATGCTTTGGAAAAATCACTTTCTTCCTCAGCTGCCACACAGCACAAGAAGAAAGGTCAGGCTATGGGCTCAAAGATTTGCAAAGGACAAAATGAGCACAGGACTTTGACCTTAAAATGAATGACCTCGCAAAACATGGTAGGTGAAAGTCTAGAGAAAAATCATCTGGGACTGTGAGAGAACTGTAATGATGTGGGACTCGGATCAGAAGTCTTGGATGAAAACGCCACTCCAAGCCTGTCGGGTTATTTGTGAAATGGGAACCCTGGTGCTTAATCCATTCGGTGGACAGAACAAAATGGAAGGCTGCAGGTAAGCTGTGGGTAGTAAGACCATCTAATCAGAGAATCCCGGTACTCAGGGGAGTTAAGCACTGGCCTTTCTCTAGCCTGGAATCAGAATCTATGTTTGAACCTCCTTCCCAGGTCAATCAGATGTCCGTGGAAGTGTGTGAGTTCTGAGCTAAAACACCTCTGAGTTGAGTCTTAAAGCAGTTGCTTTGAGAGGCCCAGCAACCCACTCAGAGCAGGGCCTTCAGAATGGCAGCTGGAGCAGGATGGCTGTTCCGAGTATGGTCTGTTCAAGGTACAAACTATGTCTTGCCAGCATCTGGTGCCCTACCCCAGCTTCTGCCTCAGCACAGAGGTCTGAGCACATGCGAAAAAAATGCCTGTCTGCAAATGGATAACAGCTGTGCATTTGGGCACACCTGTTAGCCCTAGAGTCTGAATTGGCCTGAGAACTATGGTGTCCATCATAAGAACACAGTGATTTTAAGAGAAGCAATGTAAGGACTCAACCCAAGGTCAAGGGCAAGAAAGAATTTGGACAGTCTGTCCATCAGCTTTTGCTGCTAGAATTGAAAGCTGTCATGACCCCACATGGCCCTACATCCTTCTGTTGGGTAAAACAAAGGCTCCTAGTTGTCAGTTGTCTGCACCTACTTGACTTTGAGCCCAGACTTGGTTTGCTGAGTCAGGAGCTAGGGAGCTGTTACAAGTTTCCCCTTTCTCTTTGAGGAGATTGTGTGTGTGTGTGTGTGTGTGTGTGTGTGTGTGTGTGTGTGCTTCCTACCATAATGATCATGGACTAACCCTCTAAAACTGTAAGCAAGCCCCCAATTAAATGCTTTCTTTATAAGAGTAGCTCAGGCTTGTGCATAGAGGTCAGAGGTCAAGACCAGGCATCTTGTTTAATCACTCTCCACCTTACTTTTTGAGATGGTATCTGTCACTGAACCTGGAGCTCATCAGTTAGCTAGCCAGAGGACTCCGGAGATCCACCTTTCTTTGCTGCCCTAGCACTGGGACACTAGGTCCCTACTGCCACAACTGGCTTTTGACAAAGGTACTGGGGATCCAAACTCAGGTCCTCACGCTTGCTCAGAATGCGCTTTAACCACTGGGAAATCCCTCCAGCCCTGAGGAAGTAATGTCTGTTCTGAATTTCAGTTCAGTTATCACCTAGATGGTGTACAGAACTGAGTAGAACTGTAGTCCCTTTGCTTCTTAGAAGACAGGCATAAAGCAATTCATATCCTGTAGCTCTTACAGCAAAAAAAAAAAATTTAATATCTTAAAACAACCATCATTGCCGTGGGCCTTCCTGTAAGAGGTAGAGCCCCTCTGGGTTGGCTCAGAACACACCCAGACACCAAGTTCTCAGCACAAAGGTCATTTATTACCCCAGAGAGACAAAGGGGGTGCCTATGAATCAGACAAAGGCAGACAGCAAGCAGCAGGTGTTTTCTGCAGGAGTAGGTTCTTAAGGAGAAAAGGGGAAGTCTGTGCTAGGGTGAGTTGGTAAGTCCTGATTGGACAGGTTAGCCAGTGTAGCCAAGTAATGAATTTTGATTGTTGGACCTCAGTGTTGAGTCTCAAGAATGAGTCAGTGGCCAAATAAGAGGATAGACCTTGGGGGCCTAGCTTAAGGAATGTAATCTAACGGTTTAGCAAAGAGAGGGAAGGGGAGAAGGAAAACTGTCTGCAGTGTTTGGGCCTGCTAGAGAGCCCTTCACTTCTGAATCAGGCTAAATTCTCATACACATCTCTGGTCAGATTCAAAATGGGACTGAGGGACAGCTGATCTGAGGTGGTCTCATTTGAGACCACTCATCCCTGATCTCCATGGCCCCACATTCCCTGGCAGACTGTTCAGCCTTGTTCACACAGAGGCTTAGCATGTATCAAGAGAAGAGACTCAGCCATATAAGACCTCTTGCAGTCCAGCCTTGGAGCTAGCACACTTGCCAAAGCAAGTCCCAGGCTAGCCCATGTTCAAGGGGTGCAGAAAACTTTAGCTGCCAATGGAAAGGGCTCCAAGGCTATGCTGCAGAGGACATGCACTCTATGAAAGGAAGAAGTCAAGCCAATTTTACAACCTACCCAGAGTCCCACACCAGGCTGTATTCTTGAATGGAAAGGGTCAATGATGGGTAAATTGTCAGCATGAAGGAAGAGGGAGTAGATATCAAAGGATTCACATGTTTAAATGCAAGGAAACCTGAGAGCCAAAGTCTGGCTATTGAACACTAAAATGTGTAGAACTGGTGTTGATGGGGAAATGAATAATGGAGTTGGGGGGGGACAGAGAAGGAAGGAAAGAGAGAGAGATTTTGCAAGGGAGTCAGGCTTCCTGGGTATCCCTTGCAAGAGGGATAAAGAGTAACCTTGGAGGAGACACTGCAGACAGTGGCCAGCAGACACAACCAGTCATCTTTGGCTGCAGCTACCAAAGACAAAGACATTTCAGCAACATCTCCCGAGTCACATGGCCAAGAAAGAGGTACACAGAGATGCCCCACCCACCCCCAGCAGAGGCATAAGAGCAGTCGGAACACTGGGTGGTGATGAGCAAGCATTCCCCATCGAGCAGCTGGTTCAAGGTGACTCATTCCTGGTCTTGGCCCTTCCACTCATCAGCTCTGTGACATTCCCAAGGCCACTCTCCCTCTCTGTACTTTAGTTGTCTGCTCTGCAGAATGTGAGAGTGACTTTTAACGGCCCTACAGTTTCTTTCAGTAGCAACTATGACTTGGATTATTAGAAGACACCCCCAGCAAATGATAGCTCATCCCAAAAACAACATCCACTGGTGGCATTGCAAGGGGTGGATATTTCAAAATATAATCCTGGGGTCTAGCTGGGTTTGCTACTGGCAGACCTAACTTTTGCTGCTTTCCTTTGGGGTAAGAGTCAGGGGAGGTCTCCCAGGATTTAGGAGACTTTCCTGGGTTTTCCTCAGTGGTAGTTAAAGCTATGGTGCTCCCTGCTGGATTCAGAGACTTAGCATCACTTACAGAGCACCCGGGCTCTTAACACGGCCATCTTGTTCCTTCTGTCCTACAGTCTGCCTTTGGTGAGGTATTGCGTTAGTTACTTATCTCATGCTATGACAAAATGCCCCGACAGAAATAACGAGAAAGGAAAGGTTCGTTTTGGCGTCTGGTTTCAGAGGGCCACAGTCCATCATCATAAGGAAGGCAAAGGAGAACCCCTCGATCTGTAGCAGCAGGAGCCAAGGCTCTGCTGTGTCATGTGACTGCCAACCAGGAACTAGGGAGAGCAGGCCAGAATCATAAGTGGGAACAGTCTCTAAAAGCTGGCCCTCGGTGACTTCCACTGCCAGGCTCTACATCTGAAAGGCCTTCCACACAGCACCGGAGCCAGGGAAACAAGCCTTCAAAATAAGAGCCCATGAGGGACATTTCAGGTTCAATCTACAGCGAGGTACACTGCAGTACTGTTTGTAATAGTGAAAGTGGGGAAATGGCTTAATAAAATGGGTACAGATTCAGCAATTAGAAGGATCGAACTTGATCCATGTTAACTTAGAATACTTTCCAAAAGAGAGAGATGAATGAGTAATGCCCAACGAAGGGACCCAAAGAGGGAGCGATAATGCAGTTGAGTGGTTAAGGGTTAGGGAAAGTCATGAGAGGCTTGGCCCTTTCTGTACTATTTAGGGCTTAACAAAATACAGTCATTTGTGTGATTTGAAAGTGTAGTGGGTGTTGTCAGAGTAAGGCCCAGGGGTTATGTACCACATACGACTGACGTAAGCAGTTAAAGAAGGATTGAGAGCCTGTCCTCAGATTAACTGCACAGCATCTTTGCCAGGAGATTCATGATCCCTCTACCCACTAGCTGTGGGGGATGGGGGAGGTGGACACCAACATTTACAGGAAATCAACACCCACCTATTCCAACCTGCACAGGGCCCTAAAAACCTCCACAGCCCGGGTCTTAATTGCACCCACGTTTCAGTTTCATCCTCACAGCTAACTCTGAGAAGTGACAGATTTCTCATAGACAGCACAATTTAATTACAATTAGTCCTTACAGTTTAATTACAAGAAAATGCTTTCTCCCCCTCCCCCTCAGAATCTGGGCAACCAGAAAGCTCACATGACCAGCAGCTTTCCTCCCTGGTCTAACTTATGAAAATAAAACAAATAAAAGGCAGACTCAGGGAACTCTTCCAAAAAACCATCTTTCAAGCCCTGCCATAGGGTCACTGCAGACAAAGTTCTCACCCTGTCAGTGGCTGTGGTAGCTGGTAGCATCTGCTGATGACTGATGCTTAGAACCATTACAAGATACTGTAGAGTCCCAAGGTGGCTTTGGATATTTCAAAGAAAGATAAAGTTATGAGTAATTTCAAGTTATACATTCTGTGTTTTTGAGAACCACATTTCATCTACTGTATATTTGGTACCATCTCAGGAGCAAAAAAAATCTCAGCAATAGTCTTTGTGGATAAAGCACCACAGGAGAAAAGGCCCATGCAGTGTTCCCAACAAGCCCACATAGACCAATTGGACAAGCTCACAGACACATGTGCCCGGTGGCTCCTATTCTAGATGGCTCAGCTGTAGGTCATTCTAATGGTAGTGTTTGGACCAGTGGGCTGTGGAAAGCAGCGTGATGTCCAAAGGCTGGAAGTGAGTTTCTTTCTCATCCTTCCCTTTGGTCTCCTCTGTTACCTGCTCCCGGCCAGAGAGGCAGCAGGCAGGCCTAGAGGACACACCACCATGGCCAGCCGGGCTTGGCTCCTCTAGAGCCCCTCCCTCCCCCAGTCTCAGCAGCTACCCCTTTCCCTCCTCTATAGTAGTCCAGATGTCCCAGAACCTAATTAGTTAGTGAACAGAAAAGACCAACCAGCGTCATTGTCCTCTCTCACACACAAACTAGCTCCCTGGGTCTATCCTAAATTGCTTACCTTAATGTGTAATAGCACCCATTCCTACTTTGTACATGCCTGTGTCTGTGTATGGATACACACCCCTACCTACCTCCTGCCCCAGAGAGACTTTATGAATATTGAAGGACGCTTTATGAAAGGTGTAGCTACCTGTGTACCCAGTGCAGGTAGCTACTGCCGTCAGATCCATTATGAGCTGAGTCATATTTCTTTTCTTTGCGTAATATTTTTTTCCTTCTCCAATCCAGTGTTTTCCTCAGATTGGCATCTAGTTAATCCCATACGTCAATATCCTCTGTCTTGTTCAGCACCTGGACGTTATGCTCCTCTTTAAAAACAAGGAGAGAAATTGGACACATAAGCAGGTTAGTCTGCTTGTGGCTGCTTCTGGAATTGCAAGAGGCTGACCTGAAGGCGCATAGTATTTTTAATAATTCACCACTCCAGACAATTCTATAGAGTTAGTGAATCAACCCCCCTCCTCCCAAAAAATTCTTACTTATAAAGCTCCTTTAAGGAAGAGTCAGAGCTGACTCTATCCAGGGGTGGGAGTGACCTTGTGATTCCATTAACCCAGTAAAGACTGTTTAAACAAAGCGCTCTGAAGTAGCCCGCTGTTTGACACAATAGTGTATGTGTGTGTGTGTGTGTGTGTATGTGTGTGTGTGTGTGTGTGTGTGTGTGTGTGTGTGTGTGTGTTTGCTTCCGAACAAGCTATTGACAAATGTGATTTGACTGGGTGCCTGTCCTCTGGAAGTTGTCATGGAGGTTAATAGAGTCACTTCCAGCCAGCTCCTTCTGTTGGCCAGAATATTTTCCTTAGCTCCTGTGTATGGTATTGCTGATGATCTGTGAAGAGGGGAAGCAAGGAAATTATGATATAATTAGTGACAGATGACAGTAAAAATGAGCGCTGTAGAGAGGGTATGTGGATTAGGTTTCAACGCAACTGCCCAATCTAAGACATGCCTGTCACCTAAAAGAAACAGATGTTCGTTATAGATGGCTTAATTGTAAATTTTGCCCTTGAGCTAAATAAAACCCCAAGAATTTAGTTAGACTTTCTTTCAGATGGTTCAGCCAAACACACAGGTCAATAATTTGTTTAACCTTGCTGGACATGGGTAATCACTTCGGTTTGAAAGCAAGCAAGTTGAAGGGAGCATCCTGCTGCTGTGACATAAAGTCAAAGGCCTGTTTAATGTCCTCATCAGCCTGCTGGGCTCCCCAGGGAGCCTTGGCTGGGTCTAAGATAAGGGGCCCCTGGCCCATAGACTCCAAGACAGGAACAGTTTTAGTCACGCCCCAGGAGGGAAGGGGGACATTTCTGAAATCCTTAGTTGGAAACATTTACTTTTGTTCTTGTGTGTCTTTGTAAACATCATGACTTAGCAACTTAGGTGGGCAGCTGTGCCTCTCACACTCAGACATGATGCAGGGTAGTTTCAGGAAGTCTGGACTTCCCACCCTAAACACACAGATCTTATCTGATTCTTCCACAATTGTGCTACAACAGATAATCTCTGTTCTGATACACTTAATTAAGTAAAACTCCATAACATCCAAAGTGCCAGGAGATAAGAGAGAGATCTGTATGCAAAGAAATCAGTTTAAACTTGACGTGGCTTTCCTGATTATTAAGAAATAAACATTTTAATGTCATCTGTCCTTGCAGGTGAAAACATAGAGGTTCCCTATGAAGAAAATGTTTGCTAAATATAGTCTGCCCTCTATAACCATCCACAAGTTCCTCACCAGGGGATTCAAACACAGATAAAGGATAAGATTGTGGAAAATTTGCTTCTGTACTATGTACAGACTTTTTCTTATTATTAATTAAACAGTGCAGGGTAACAACTGTTTACACTATATTCAATATTGTAAGTAACTGATTTAAAGTGTTATGAAGATGCTCATGAATCAAATAGTGGTCCATCTTATGGAAGGGACTTGTGCATCCTTATTGTTGATGAGGAAGACCCAGAACCAATCCTCGAAGGTTGTTACTCACTGTACCCTGTTGATGCTCACATTTGGACCCACCCCATTCACCATGAGCATGGGGCACTAACACACCACATTCTAGCTGCATCCCTAGAGGAGGCCCTTAGTATATATACTGTCATACTGTACACGTAGGGTACCTCACTTCCTGTGCTAAGTGCTTACTTGTATTAACTCCCTTAATTCCTATATAAACTAACAAGTATTTTTATGCTGTGAAATGTGTATAGAGCCAGTGAAATGGCTCAGTTGGTAAAGGAACTTGTTGCCGGACCTGAAGACCTAAGTCCACGCCCCAGAACCCACATAGGAGAAAGAGAGAACTGACTCCCACAAGTTAATGTCTGACCTCCACAAGTACACCATGGCACTCGCACGCACACACAGACATGCACAGACACATTCACAGAACTAATGGATGTTCTTTAAAGTTTTAGTGTTTACCTATTTTGCTAGGATAGCAGCGCACAACTGTAATCCCAGCACCTGGAGGCTGAGACAAGAGGATGTGAGTTCAAGTTCCAGGCCAGGCTGAGCTAGATAGTGAGATCTTGTCTCAAATATATCAAGCAAAATATTTCACATGTAGAAAGAATTAGATAAAATCTGGGATTTTTGTCTGTCTCTAGAAATCAGAGCATATGTGTGTGGCTAGTACAGGATAGTCCATGATTTGATGTTCTGTCGGGCTGAGTGATGGGAATTGGGGATTTGGCTTTTATTCTGAACAATTGACATAGGCTTGAAATTTCTGTAATGAACTGCAGGACTTCCCCACCCCACCAAGGATGTTCAGTTCTTCTATAAAATGGCAGTGAAGCCCAGTGGGATGACTCTGCAGGTAAAGGCATTTGCTGCAAAAGCCTGGTGACGTGAGTTTGATCTTCAGGACACAGGGAAAGGTAAAATGAGTGAGCTGACTCCCAAAAATTGTCCTGTGACCTCCACACATGCTCCATGATCCTTGTGCAGCCCCTGCCCCCGCCACACACACAATAATAAATAATGTATTTGTAAAATGGGATGGCATGTGCATCTAACTTAGGCACATTTAAAAAATGATATAGATCACTGCTGTTTAATGTTTTTCTTCAAAACTTGCCCAACTACAAAGTATGTGTGTGTAAGCTCTCTCTGCTGCTAAAGTCCCTCCAAGGCCCCTGGAGGCAGCACTGTAGACTGACCTCGGTGCAGCACATTTTCGACTTGATGGGAGGTAGCAAACCAGAGAGCATGCAAGCTGCTGGCTCAAGCTCATAGTTCCCACATTAGGTCACACTGGCCTTTCCGTGACAGACCATCTTTGGGAAGGAGGGTTTCAGTGCACATAGTATGTGAAAAGTCAGTGGGGAACCAGAACTGTGGGTAACAGAGTCCGGTCTGATTCTCAGGTTTGAAAAGCCGTGCAGTACCCAGCAGACATATATTCCCATTAGTAACCAATTGCAAGAGCTAAAAAATAAATACTGTCTTTTAGTTCATGTCCATTTTATTTTCAAACGGCTAGTTTATTGTTGTTTTTTTTTTTTTTTACCCTAAGATCCCTATGAATTAACAATGTTTTGGAAAGCTGACACTCTGCTATCCTATACTGCTTAAGATATAGAAGCTGACATTGGAGCTTCTCAAATAGATTTGTCCTCTAAGCTAGTTTGACTTACACTAAAATTCTTTTCCATAAATGATGAACACTGTTTGTTCCAGGCACTGTGCTAGACAGAGGACACAGCGGTGACTAAGACACCAGGTCCTTCCCTGACAAGGCTGCCTGTGGTAGACAGTAGACAAGGTGAACAAGAAACATGTCAATCTGTGATTGTCACTGAAAGGAGAACAGAGGCCTATTGAGGAGATAGGAAATGGGTAGAGCAGCTTGTCAGTCAGCTTTGTTACTGTGACGAAATACTTGAGTGTGGTGGTTTGAATGAGATCGGCTCCTGTGGTAGTTTGAATATAATTGGCCCCCATAATCTCATAGGGAATGGCACTATTAGGAGGTTGGCTTCATTGGAGTGGGTATGACCTTGTTGGAGGAAGTGTGTCACTGTGGGGTGAGCTTTGAGGTTTCCTATGCTGAGAATACCACCCAGTGTCTTAGTTGACTTTCTATTGCCTGCAAGATGTAGGACTCTCAGCTACTATTCCAGCACCATGTCTGCCTGCATGTTGTCATGCTCCCTGTCATGATAATAATGGACTGAACCTCTGAAACTGTAAGCCAGCCTCAATGAAATGTTTTCTTTCTAAGAGTTGCCATGGTCATGGTGTCTCTTCACAGCAATAGAAACTCTAACTGAAACAGCTCCCATTTGAATGCTCAGTCACCAGAGAGTGAAACTGTTTGAGAAGGATTATAAAGATTAGGAGGCATGGGCTTGTTGGTGGAGGAGGTGTGTCACTAGGAGTGTGCTTTGATGGTTTAAAAGCCCATGCTAGGCCCAGTGTGTGTGTGCACATACACATTCATGCATGCATGCGCATGTTGACTTGCTGCCTACAGATCAGGATGTAAAGCTCTCAGCTACTGCCCCAGTACCATGCCTGCCTGTGTGCTTCCCACCATAATGATCGTGTCCTAGCCCTCTAAAACTGTAAGCAAGCCCCCAATTAAATGCTTTCTTTATGAGTTGCTTTCATCAGGGTTGTCTCTCCACAGCAATAGAAGAGTAACTAACACCCTGGGGTAGACAAGTCATAAGGAGAAGGGATTTTTATTGGCTCTCAGGTTTTCAGTCATGTTTGGTTGGCTTCATTGCTTTTGGACCTATGGTGAGGCAGAATGTCATGGTGGGAAAAAGTGCAGTGCACCTCAGAGCAGTTAGAAAGCAAAGAGAAACAGGAAGAGGGGTCCAGGTTCTAGTATATGCTTCAATGACACACCACTAGTGATCTTACTTCCTCTCAGTAGGCTACATCTACTGAAAGTTCCACCATGCCCCCATATTGCCACAAATGAATAGGCCTTTGGGAACAATCTAAGATCCTTAATAGGCAGGGAGGTGACATTTTAGACAAGGTAAACAAAGAAGGCCACACTAAGAGCCTTAGGGACTGTCAACCAGAAAGAGCCAAAGGGACTGTCAACTGCTTGGTTATCTCTTATTGATGCTTGCTTAAAATAAAATAAAACTGTTTTTTCGCTGGGCGGTGGTGGCACATGCCTTTAATCCCAGCACTTGGGAGGCAGAGCCAGGTGGATCTCTGTGAGTTCGAGGCTGGCCTGGCCTACAGAGTGAGATCTAGGACAAGCACCAAAACTACAGAGAAACCCTGTCTCAAAAAAAAAAAAAAAAAAAAAGCCACTGGTTTTTCCCATCATGATTCTGACCCCCCTTGCTCTTATAATCCTTCCTCCCTCTCTTCAACTGAACTCCAGGATCTTGGCCAAGTGCTTGGCTGTGGGTCTCTGCATAGGCCCTCTGAATGGGGGTGAAAATTGTGTGGCTTGATGTGTTTGTAGATCCCCTGGCAATGGGACCAGGACTTACCCTGGGTACACAAACTGGATTTTTAGACCCCGTTCCCTATGGTACAATGCCTTACTCAGCCTTGATGCAGGAGGGAGGGTGCTGCAAGACGCAGGAAAATGTAATGGAATTCAGTTACTATCACAAAAGCTACTCCTTGGAAAAGTCAAGGACTTTTCCGAAGGTCAAGCCATGGCTTAAGAAGTCTTGGTAATATTTTAGCTTTTGTATATATATTAGCTGGTTCCTATAGTGATTTTCTTGTAATGCTATGCATGCTTCCAAGAACTCCTAACAGAGTATTTTTCTAAAATACCTATCAAGCATCCAAAGCCAACCAATCTCCTGAACTAAACAATGCCTGTTTCCTAGGTCAGGCAGATAGCTTTATTTCTTGTGCAATTTTAGCTGAGACCCTTATAAAGCCTTATACATAAATTCCCTTCTTGAGATACTAATCGATCATTAGCTCTCAGTTGACCTCCTCCTTTACCACTCCCATTTTGGGTTGTAAAAGGAAGCCTGACAGTCACTACCTGAGGAAAATTCTTTCCTGCCTTTATGACCAGTAAGAATTCAAGCCTGGTGACCTTGCTCTGCCAGAGGATCGCTGTTGCTTGGATTTATAACTGAACACCTCAGAGACTAAGGAAAAACTGAGGATTTTGAGGATTTTGGCTGGAGAACTAGATAGAGAACTTGAGGACGGAGAACTGAGAGGGATAAGGAGGATTTTGACTAGAGAACTTGAGGACGAGATGGAAGATAAGGAAGAGCCAGATGGGAAAGTACTGGATGGGTAAGAACAAGATGAGAAAAACCTAGACGAGGCAGAACTAAGATGAGAGAATTAATATAAAGCTTAGAGGAAGCTGGGCGGTGGTGGTGCACGCCTTTAATCCCAGCACTCGGGAGGCAGAGGCAGGCGGATCTCTGTGAGTTCGAGGCCAGCCTGGGCTACAGAGTGAGTTCCAGGAAAGGCGCAAAGCTACACAGAGAAACCCTGTCTCGAAACCCCCCCCCAAAAAAAAAAAGCTTAGAGGAGACAGCAGATAAAGGTAGAGAGAAATCAGACAAGAAAGGAACTAGGCTTGAGTACAGAACTGAAGCTGTGTAGATAGGATTTTATCTCAGAGGAATAAAGTAGATGGACAAAGAACTCGATGTATTTAGATTCATTTCCCAAAAGTAATTCTCGCCATTTGTAGTTTCTCTTCTGAGCCCCTGGGAAGTATATTATTAAGGCTGGTCCTATAATAATATATAAGAGGAGGGGATAGGCCTGTCCCCAACATGGTATAACAGCCTGTGCTGACTACCCAAGGGAGGCCTTACTCTCTATGAGAAGGGGATGGGGGTGGGCGGGGGAGCGGGAGAAGAGGAGGGAAGGGGAAGAGAGGTTGGTATGTAAAAGGAAAGAAAATCTTTTTTTTAATAAAAAATTATATCTATATAATTAAAAAATAAAAACAAAACAAGAAAACTGAAAAAATAAAATAAAATAAAACTGTTCAGGACCAGCCTTGGCATAAAGTAATAACAAACAAAACAACAACAACGGAAGTAGTCTGCATCACATAATTAATGCAAAGAAAAGTTCCCTGGGATTCCCTCACTATTCACTTCATTCAGTGGACCCTGAACTTACAGTATGTAGTAACAAAGGTGACGGAGAGGCATGACACCCAATGCTGTACCTCAGCTACAGTGGGAAATGAAGAGGGATCTAAGAATCTCATGCAAATCAGAAGTCACGTTATCATGAGCGGAAATGCTGAATGACCCCGGCTAGAGTGCTTAGAGCCTGAAATGGAATCCACACCGCACTAGCAGCAGCTGCTCGCACAATAACAATGAGCAATATCTTGCTTCTGTATGGGATGTTTTATGAGATGAGAGCTGAGGGCCGTGAGGGGATTTTTTTTAATTGAGCCATGTGTAACACTGGGGTGTCGATACTGAAAATGTTAAAAGCCGCTAAAGCTATCAGTCAAAACAAGCAGTGGGATGTTTTCCTTCTGGCACCCTTTAAAAAAAGAACTTGTAAATGGAACTATCGGCGGAAAACAAAGTTTAAATTACCCTTTGCTGATTTTTTTTTTTTTTTTTACATGAAGCTGCAGCCTTGTGGAACTATGGGCTCCCATGAGCCTCAACCAAGAGAAAACTGAAAGGTTTGTCCATGGCCTCTCCTGTGATTTATGCCTCAGCTTCTGTGTCCCTAATGAAGCCATCAAGTTTGTTCCCATTGTGGCTCAGAAGCAGGCTCGTCACCATGTCCGGAACCGTATCAGCTCCTGACCTGTCAGCACATCCTCTCTCAGCTCTGGATTCCTGACCAACTACAGCTTAGATTGTCTCCCCCGCCCCTGCCCCAGCCCCAGCCAGCTCAGGAACAACCCCATAGTAAATCATCTCCTGTGGGGGTGTTTGCCAGAACAAGCTCTACAGTAGCTTCCCCTTGACTGTCTGAATCCCCCCACCCTTGGTAATAACAGAAATCTATGTTTCGTACCTTTGAGATGAGGACGACGGATGTGTATTTTGACAGGTACTTTGATGACCTGTAAAATACTGCTGGGAGTCTTGAAGGGGGAGCGGAGAGTCACCAAGCCCACAAAGGGAAGTGTGGTTAGGTGACACATGGGCTGTGAGGTATCTCTTATGAGACTAGGGACAGGAACGTGGATGAGAAATGCGAGGAAGTCCAGGCTTTCATACTGATCCCCCAAATCAGTCTGGTAAGGGCCTGAGAAGTAGCTCAGTTGGTAAAGAGTTGGCAAGGCCTAGAACTCAGTGGTAGTCAGGGTTTTAGTTCCAGCATTGAGGAAGTGGTGACAAGAGGGCGAGCTGGCAGCCTAGCCTACTTGATCAGTTTGAGGCCAGTGAGAAACACTGTCTTTAGAAAGATGGATGGATGGATGGATGGATGGATGGATGGATGGATGGATGGACGCTGGACAGACAGACAGACAGACAGACGGACGTGAATGGTGCCTGAGGCATTATACCCACTATTGTCTTCTGGCCTCCACATGAATGTGTAACACACACACACACACACACACACACACACACACACACACACACACACCCCTAGCATGGAGGGGAGTAGGCGAAGAGGGAGCTCTTTTATAAATATGTTCTGAGGGCTGGAGAGATGGCTCAGTGGCTAAAAGCACCCAATGCTCTTGCAGAGGATCCAGGTTTGGTTCCCAGCATCAGGTGGACGTCAACCACCTCTAACTCCAGCTCCAGGGGATCCGTCACCCTCTTCTGACCTCCATAGGCACCTGCATGAACATGATTCATATGCAGACAGCAGGATGCTTACATACATAAATAAAAATAAATATGTTCTTAATATTTTCTTCTTCAAACAAAGGCGTCACTTAGGAAGCTCCCTCTAGCTTTGATGTTTCAACCCTAAACCAAGGTAAGGTCCTTCCTCTGACCTCATGTAGGCTCATCACCCTGGACTGGCTTGGTTCTAAACTTCCCTTTGTTCCTACCACACCCAACTCTTGCTTGTTCCTGGACTTGGCACTGGTTGTCCTCATAAGAAAAATAAACAGTGTGGTCGGAACTCAGAACTGCACTGCTTACAAAGAAGGCAAGCAGGACCAAGCCACCCCCAGAATGCTTTGCAATGGACAATGGGGTTATATGGCTTTGCTTTTTAGCCTGCCTCCTGCGGGAGCCCTAGAGATAATCCCCATGGAATTTTCTCAAGCATCATTCCCACACTTTCAAGTGCCAAGGCATTCTCATTCTTTTCTGTACCTCCTCTGTCTGCTGTAGAAATCTGTTCTTACCATGGATTTGATCAAGAGAAACTTTGTGAGAGCGCTGAGCTTAGTTAGGGTAGGTAGCCCTTGGCTGCCAATGCATGTACTGTTTTCTTTAGGTCTCAATTTCTGGTTCTATTAGCTGGTTTCAATAGCCTGATTCACTTTCTATAGCCAAGAAGGATGCATGGGATCTTTGGAGACTTGATCAAAGTATTATAGGCCACAAGCAATGGTGGTTGTTTTGTGCTGTGGGATGTCCTTCTGTATGCTGTGAATATATGTCACTCTCATTGGTTGATAATCAAGTTGTTTTGGCCAATAGCCAGGCAGAATAAGGCTGGATGGGAAAGCCAAATGGAGATACAGGGAGAAGAGGGGCAGAGTTGGGGCAGACTCCATGGAGCCAGCCACTGAGGAAGCAAGACATATTGAAAATGAGGTATCAAGCCATGAGCCTTGTGGCTAAACATAGATGAGAATTATGTGTTAATTTAAGTGTAAGAGCTAGCTAGTAATAAACCTGAGCCATCGGTTTATTATAATTAATATAAGCTTTTGTGTGATTATTTGGGACTGGGAGGTCAGGACAGAGAGACTCCACCTCCTGCAGTTTTGTTTTTTAAGAACAACAGGAAACAGGACCTTGTATAATTCAGCCGTGTACACTGCTGCTTTTTCTGAGTCACAGAAAAGAGTCAGTTTAGCAGTGAGCACCTTGCAGAAAATGTGAGCACTCAATAGAGTTTGCGTATAAACCATCTGCCACTCATCAGAGCATCCAACCGGCCACTTTCTTCAACAGTGAGACCCACACATGAAGACAAAGAGTCAATTGTGCCTGTCTTCAGACTCCTTCCTTTGAATCTAACACTTCCTGCACATTCCTCAAAGGCGGGCACCTTCTTTGTGTCTGTCTCCTAACACATGCCTAACACAGGGCTCGGTAGATGGGAAGCCCTTGACAAATGCTGGCTATTAAATGAACAAGTTGGATACCGGCCAGCACTGGATTAGATGCACGCTTCAGGCCAAAGATTAGCGCAGTACACATTCACTTGGAATTGGAATGGATCTTAAGAATTCATCTCGCCAACTTCCTGTGTTTAGTCAGAGCCAATTTTCAAGCACCTAACAAATTAGAACTCTTTACCTTTAGCTCCTGAGTTGGCGGGTGAATGATTTTGCTCATTAGCCCAACAACATGAGCATCCATGGTACGGCCTGCGCCGCTTCTTCCTTCTGCACTTACGTCTGTAGACTGGGCCTAGATTTTGTGTAGAGGAGTTTTTGTGTTACCGAATACCCATCTTATAGCAATGTCTGGTCTACTTCAGATTGGAAGTGGGAATTGTCAGCTCAGAATATAGGAGAAGAGCTACAAGATGGCCTGTGTGAATGGTAGAATTGCTTCCCGTGACAGCTGTGATGTAGAAATCAGACTCCACACACTGGGAGAGAAGCTTCGGGCTGGAAGGTTGCCATCTTTTGCCAAAGATAGGCCTGAGCAGGAGGCAGAAGGTCTCAGATGTATTCTGTTTGAGTACTCACTTCCCACTCACTGAAGTGTTGGTCCTCTATTCCTTCTTTGATGTGTAGTGAATGAACTTAATTTACTAGAATTGCTTTGTTGGATAATAAGCATTTTTATTTCTCCTCTTTATACAGAGTATCTTCTGACAGACAAAAAAAGAAAAAGAATAGCATCGAACATAAGGGAGAAAGCTTTATTGTCCAATAAAAATCTTCCTTAGAGCTGTTTGGAGTGGATGACAACATTAACTCTAAAATTCTTTCCGTGTCTTATAGGAATGTCATGATAAAAACTGAGCCATTTTTGTATTAGTTACTTTGCTTTTTAAAAAATAGCAACTTGAAGAAGCTAAGGAAGACTGTAAGACACAAAACATGACTGTATGTCACAGCCATCGCCCCAGGGATGACTCACCTCAAGATATTTTCTCTACTTCCTTCCAATATGATTATTTCCAGACAATTTAATTTAAGTACTACTACAAAGATTGTTTGTGGAGATGGGAGATTGGCCTCCCGTGATAATTCTCTTATCTGCAGAAGGATAGAATCGATTTCATTCCCAAGTAACAGGGAGATGTGTTTTTATTGCTTTCCTTATTTTGTAAATGTCTAATATCATTGATAGAGACTAATTAAAACTTAATGTCTTAATCTATTAAATGGCCACTGCAGAGATAGTGACGTTCTGGACGTGATCAACCAGCCCATTGCCTTTAACAAGGATGGCTGATTTACAATTGAGCCAGTTTGGTTGTTGAGTAGTCCATCCTTTGTGCTTATAATCAGGCTGTGTCTGATTCTTGGGCAGCCAGAGGAGGGGATATGGAGGGGGAATGGGAAGGAGGGTTCTATTTAGCTAATGTGTATCCGTCATACTGTTTGTCATCAGTAGCCCCTAATAACTTAGAGTCTGCTAGCCTAGAGCCTGTAGACAGAATCAGTCATGAGGGAGGAAAGCAAGACAGCTACGGATGAATGGGTGTGCCCTGAGCAATGTCTGGTCTAGGTTCTAATACCACTGTCCTATCATGTGACCATGGGCCTATTAGGTAGCTACTTGGCCCCTCATTTCCTTATTTTTACATAGAGATGGAGATAACTCTTACGTCAGCCTGGAAAGTAGTGGACATGAAATGAAGTAATCCTGAAAGCCTTTTGTGAATTACCATGTTCAATGTCAGCATGGTGTTACTGTTATCGAGAAAATCCCCCTTACTCCCCTTTCAGGAGGAAGATAGAAGTGAGCTGTGATTTGCCCCCAAAGCATTCTCTAGAAAAACTAAGCCTTGGCTCCAGGACATGTCAGTCACTACTTACAGGGTCCCCCTTCCCCATGGGGAGAAGCAGAGCAGAGAGCAGGTGGACAGACAGTGCTGAAGCCACCACAGGCTGCTGGGCAGCTGGATTCCATACACCTTGCCTCATCCATGGTACAGGACGAAGAAGTCATTACCGATGTACAGCATTAGGATGTGGGGTAAGGAACACCAGCTTTGCAGCTGAGAATAAAGCCATGTGGGGTAGGTTCGCCAAGGCCCCCTGGGAAAAAACACAGTATTGCCCACAGAGGCCAGAGCACTGTGTACAGTGGAATCCCCTGCAGGAAAATACAAAATATAGACTTGGAAATGAAAGGCTGAGAAGGACTCTCGTCCAGCTTGGTCCTTTCCCCGGATTCTCATCATGCCGTCATTCTTCTTGTTCTAGCGTGGCTGAGGTGTTTGTCCACATCTTGTTTTTTTTTTTTTTAAACGTTAACAGAAGTCCTCCTTTTCTTGGTTGTCTCATGGTTATTGTTCTACATTTCAAAAAGAATGTTAAAAATATTAAAGGTACTTTTAAAAACAAACTAAGCTTTGGTAATAAAAAATACATGAAAGCTGGCAAGGCAGTCGGGGCAGGATTTAAATTGCAGAGTGCTGCCCCAAAGCCCTTGCTGCGTTGAGTTCATTAAATGTAAAATAAGCATTGCATCATTTATGTGGGAATTATACACAGGAGGCAGGGGGCTTAGATCCCTCGCGAGGGATTACATGTATGCATAAAGGAATCATGTTTCTGTGTGTGTTTCAAGAATGTAAGATACCGCGTAGCTGGGCTCACCAGGAAATATTATGTAAATATTAAGATATTAATAATGGGTGGCGAGGCTGCCCCCCCCAAAAAAGCAAAAAAAAAAAACTAGTGAAAAGTAAAGTAATAACGTGGTATTGATATACCACAAATAATGTGTTTGTCCCATCCTTATGGGAAAAGGACAGGTTATAGGTTTAGAGGACATATGTCAAGAGCTGGTAGGGTAGGACAGTAGGTGATGTGGAGCCATCGGTGGCCAGTAAAGCTGAGAGCACAGGAGGAGCAACCCCAGAGGGTGTGTCCAGGATAACCATGGCAACAAGATCTAACTGCAAAGTGTGTCTGAGTGACTCAGAGGCAGCCACCCTAAGTGCCAACATCCTCTTTCAGTGGGAGGGAGAATAGCTAGGAAGAGCCCCTGAGGATGGTGGTCTGTCCTGTAGGGATATCGACTGCCCCCACTTCCTCAGTAGGGCTGGTCTTCCGATACCTGATCAAGATTGAAGGTCTGCATAGCAGCTTCATTTCTCGGGGCTCCCGTGTCTCCGAAAGAGGTCAGAACAGGATCAGGCCATCAGCAGCTTTTTCTTAAATGCGTGCACATCTGCTAATCATCCTCATTAGACATGCAGCTCGCTGGAATTTAATTTAGGGTGTTTCATTTGTGTCCCTACTGTGGTTGCCAGGACAGATGTGTGTGGCCGGGCTGTGCTTCCCTCCGACTGAGACAGATGTCGGGTGTGGGATCGCGCTGGAACGGCGCCAGCTTGTTTATTCGTGACATTAGATTGCCAGCCGCCTTTCATCTGACAGAGGTTTTCATTCTCGTAGTTAAAGAGAGGGACAGAAATTGTGAGAGAATAAATGAAGATGGAGCGAGTCAGGTAAAGGTGGGAGAGAGCAGCCCGTGGTAGAGAGGTAAAGGGCTGTGTTCGGGTTCTCCGGAGGAACAGAACTGATAGGATGAATCTATGTGTGTAAAAGGGGGATTTATTAGAATGTCTTACAGACTGTGGTCCAGCTAGGCCAACAATGGCTGACTACTGATGGAAGGTCCAAGAATCCAGTAATTGCTCCCATGGCTGGATGTCTCAGCTGCTCTTCAGCAGATGCTACCTGAAGAGGTAGGCTCGAATGCCAGTGAAGGAATGGCCTTGCCAGCCAGTGAGGGCAAGCAGCAGGCAGAGAGCAAAAGCTTCCCTCTTCCCTCTCTTTTAGACAGGCTGCCACCAGGTGTGGGCCGGATTTCAGGTTAGGTCTTCCCACTTCAAATGAGCCAGTTCACTAAAAATCACTCAGCGGAGTACCCGGCGGCTTGGGTTTTTAGTTAATTCCAGATGTAGTCAAGTTGACAACCAAAAAAGGCCATTACAAGGGCAGAAATAATCTAGGTGGTATGTGATCCCCATGTGTAAGTTAGGTTCACTGTGTGAAAATTGCAAAGTCCCAGTGCCTACTTCAGGATTCCTTCCTAAGTTCCAGGGACTAGGTTGATAGCCCCTGGTGGACTCGGACCCAGTCCTCCCAGCAGAGGCTCGTGAGAGCCACTGGTTGGTCTCCTCTATAGACTCTTTTTTTTTTTAACCTTTTTAAGTGTGATATAGGTGTTTTACCTGCAAGTATGTCCGTGCACCATGTGCATGTAGTCCCCTGGAGGTCAAAGAGGGACGCGGGGATCCCCTGAACTAGACTTGGGATGCCCTGATGGTTGGGAGCCACCATGTGTGTGCTGGGACTCAAACCCTTCCCTCTGGAAGAGCAGCCAGTGTTCTTAACTGCTGAGTCATCTCTCCAGCTGCTCTGTGTGTTCTTTATGTGATGGAGAATTCTACAAAGAAGGAGGAGGGGCAAGGAGAGAGACCACGTGAACACAGACTCCTGGATCCATAGTGCTTTACCCTAGGGAGGACACAGCCTGCTGTTAAGACTGCCCAGGCATCAGGAGCAGAGAAAGAGAGGAGGGAGGGCTTGATGTTGGGGTGCATGCCGGCGTGACACCCCCTCCCCTTTCTTCACTGCGGTTACTTATTTCGTTTCATGGTCACTGTTCCTGGGCGATGTTGCTTAAGAAGCTTTGCAATTTTTCTGATTCAAACTGCTTATAAGGTTTTCTGAAGTATAATCACAGAGGATGCCTTACACCTGTGACTCCCACATTCTTTTGGGTTGTTTACATTTCCCAGAGAGATGCCTGCCCCACTCCCTATTTTGAGCTGACATATGGGGGTGACAGTCCTTGTGAATCCCCACTGGAAAAGCCTGAAGTATAATGCAGATAAGAAGGACGTCTCTCATGAGGGTGTTGGCGTTTGGTCCCTAGCCGGTGTGCCCGAGAAACAATAAGGGTAAATGGTAGCTCTTAAGGTATAGTGGTGATTTTAGGCTAATGTCATCTCTTCCCAGAGCTTAGTGAGCAGCCCCTGGCCGGGCTGACAGCCGTAAAGCCACTCGAAACAAAACAAAGTCAAAAACAAGTATTTTATTTCTTTCAGGGAGACATTCGGCCTGAGTATTGACAATCTATAGGTGGTTGATTTGGAGGTCAAGATGTACTCTCCAGGGTTCCTTTGGGTAGTTTTTGGCCAGCAGTATTGGCAGGGCCTAAGGGAATTGTCTTGACCTGAGCGCACAGTTTTCTTCTGAGACAGTTTGGCCTGAGGTTTCCTGTGCTGTGATAAAATACCCAACCAGCTTGAGGAAGGGAGTGTTTATTTCCACTTGGTGTTTCATGGTAGGGCCTGTCATGGTCTGTCATATGGGGAGATCAAGCTGGCAGGAAGGAGCTTGAGGCAGCCGGTCACATTGTATCCAGTCAGGAAGCAGGGAGAGAGATGAGTGCTTTCTGTTCCCCCATTTTCTCCTTTTCAGTCAGTCCAGTAGTCTGGGTGGTCTTCCTGCCTCAATTAACGGCATCTAGAAGACCCTCACAGATATACTCAGAGACCTGCCTTCTAGGCGATTCTGGAGCCTGTCAAGTGGAAAGTCTTAACCATCTCAGTTGAGAAGCTTATGAACATGATGTTCCTACTCTCTGGGCTCATGACAGCATCAGCTGAATGCTACTTAAGGTTTTTGTTTTTTTGTTCTTTTTTTTTTTTTTTTTGCTGCTGTTTTGTTTTTGAATGACATTGTGCCAAAACTAGAGGCCTCAGTGGCTCACAGAGCATTTCTTTGCTTTTTCTCATCTCTTACCCAGGCGCCCACTTTCTCCTTGCCCGGGATGAGAGCATAGTATAAAAAAAAAACCAAACTAGAAGATGGCTTTCCTTTGGGAGAGCCAGAAAAACATACCTCTTAAGACCCATACACACGTTTCCGGTGGCTGCCCCAGTCCATGGCCATCCTCATTATACATCTGTTCTCCATCGTCCCTAATTATATATGTAATTATCATATTCCATTAGCAGGTTTTATTAAAAGTCTTCCTGCCACATGGTAGTAATGACTCTGAATGCAGTGTCAAAGTGAGAAGAGACAGAAATACTCGATCTCCCCTCCAACATGGTCAGGGAAATTGCGGTGAGGTACAGACCTTGATGAGGTGTATTAAGGGCTCAGTTAGGAGCAGCCCACCTCCCAGATTTGCACTTCCCCTTGTTCAGTAGCCCACTGGATCATTTATCAAGTCATTGAAATCCTCAAAAAATGTTCCAAAGGGACCGGTTGGATAGCATCCGTTGCAAGAATGGGGACCTGAGTGCCACCTCCAGAATTCATATAAAATGCCAGGTGTTAAGGGCAGGCACTTGTCACATCATTACTGGAGGAGTGGAGACAGAAGGATCCCTGAGACTCACTGCTCAACTAGTGTATCCTACTTAGCAAGCTCCAGGCCAAAGAGATACTCTGTTTCAAAGAAGGTTACATGGTGTTTTCGAGGACAACACCCAAGGTTGTTCTTTGGCCTTCATACACATGTAACCCTCCCACCCCCACAGATACACTAAAAACCCAGGGTAAGCTGATTCCTAGATAGTAAACTTGCCTACGAGCATACCCATAATGCCTGAACTAGTCAATCCTGAGTCTATACATATTTTAATAATATATAATAAATACTGAAGTTAATAAGGTCTGAAACAGTTTAATATCTCAGCCCTACTTGCAATAGAGTTGGTGGGAACTGGCTATCAACATAGAGGCAGGTCTGGCACCATGGAGTATGCAAACAAAGAAGGAAATTGGGGGTGTGTTCAGAAGAATCGTCATCACACCATTGGTCCTGTTTGCTGATCTAGTTTGAAAAACATGCCTGGCGTGTTTTAATTATGTGTGGTACCTAAGACATGCAGACCAGGAAATGCCTGTCGTGAAGGATTGAAACTATCCAGATCTCTAGAAGCAGAAGATGCCACAGACCACTTGGGAAGCTCCAGGGCTGATGAGGAGAAAGTACACGTCAGAGCTATTACTGAGGTTTTCATGGGAAGGAATGGGGGAAGCTATGTAAATCATGGAGACGGGTAATATGAAACATTAGTGGGCTGTGAGCAGTGAAGATGGTCTAGGTTACTGGTACTTGGCTGTGGGATGGTTGTGGGTGTTGAGGGATAGTGTCCTACACTACAGAAGTTGGGAAAATAGTTGGGTATAGAGTATAAACTAAGGATTGATTCATTCAGATGCTGTCTGTGTTCATAGATACATTTGCTGTCTAGGAAGCTCACCCTGGAAAAGACAGCCCCACCCAAGTTCAGAAGCCCTAGATGCCAGAGCATGGGTATAGAGAAAAAAGTTATTATGCAATTAATAGACTGTCATACACACAAGCAAAATCCGTCATATTGGAGACATCTGTGTTTCAGGGGCTGGTTTCCCCTAAGCAGGTAGGAGCTTAAAGAGCAGCATGAGAAGAATGTCCCTTTTTCATGTCCCTTTGATATGAGGCACGTGGCAAGCAAGCCTCTATAATCTGTTCTGACACCAAGCAAGGTGCCTCCCCTGGAAGAGCCGTTTGTCTTTCAGGATTTATTCCCAGGACCTAAAGAACACGGAGATGCTTTCTATCAGAGCAGCATGCAGTCCACGAAGCACAGACTTGAAAGAATGACGGTGCTGCACAGAACCCCAACTGGTCCTTTTTGTTGTCTCTGTTTGGAACTGTAGAAATGCGTTTGCCTCGGCTCTCCTCCCAGGCATCCAAGGGTTCAGGAGCACACCACACTGTTTCCGAGCCGCTTCCTGTCATGCACAGTGAGCATCACCACCGAGAAACCATTATGTGGGAATGTTGCATCGAGCCATTGGCAAATTAGTCTCAGTTAATGAGAATAAACATTTACAGAGCCTTCCTTTGTATTTGCAAGATGGTTTACAAGCACCGGCTGGCTCGTGTGTTAATAATTACTTTGGGGGATTCTTAACAATGCATATTTAGGAGATGGTTTGGATGGGATTATGAAAGAAGACAAGTAATTGAGCATTCTTAATTTCATAGTCTCTGCAAGCCCATGCAGCTAACTTCATCAATTTCATTGGCTGTGATGCCTGATGTTCGGAGCCTGGCAGAAATACACGTTGGACAGAACCATGTGATAAGATTTGCCTTATCTGTTCTTCCAGTGTGGTCCTCTGGTGTCTTTCTTTGCACGTAGTAGGAAGGGCTACTCAGAAAGTAACCTGTGAATCCATCCACCCCCGGGATAGGAGAACCTGGCTCTGCCCTTCCTCTACATCTGCTGTGGCAGATGACCCCCAAGAGCATCACTTCGTCTCCGGTCCGTATTCTCAGCTGTGGGATGGCTGGGAAAGGAGAGAAATGAGGAAATCCAAAAGGCCCTGGATCTTACCTGGAATGAACCCAGAGTTTGCCACTTTCCCTGTCTGAAGCTCTAATGTGTGGTTTCAGGCATCATTGTGCTATCTTACTAAAACCCAAAGTGACATATTGGTGGGACTGCAGGAATATGTCTGCCCGTATACTGCATACTGACTTCTCGTGTCCTTACAAGTCTAGAGACATATTCCAAAACCACTAGTTAGCAACCTAAATTTTCTAATCTACATTTAACATCACACTCCAACCTTGACATAGCTTTCGCCTCCCAGTTCTTTGGGTGTCCAGTGCACTCCACATATGCACCATACTCGCTCTCAAGCGTGAGAAATAGCAAGCCTAAGCACCCCTTATTTCCCTTCTTGGTGGACTCCCCAAGCCTGAAGAAATGTTGTAGATAGAGCCATGGCCCTCATCTCCCCTGGCTAGCTATCAGCTGTCTCCCACTGAGTTTTGCTGAAATGGTCCAGGAAATATAGTCAGAACTAAGAGTATTTCAGAATAAAGCTGTTCTGTGAGGGACCTTTACATAACATTTACCTCTGAGTTTATATAAATATTCTTCAAGGCCATCAGTGGCAGCCGAGTACTAGAATAATCACTGTATGTATTCATATATTATTTAGAATTGTCATTTCCAAATCACATCCCATATATTATAGTGATAACCATAGATTTTAAAAAATTATTAGGATATATTATATATATATGTATATAATGGCTTCATTATGATATTTTCATGCATGTATATGATATGTTTTTATTATATTCACCCCCCTCACTACCTATTACCTTCCCTGTCCCCTTCCTCTTCCAAACCCTTCCCAAATAGTCCCCCTTCTCTTTTATTTCCATGTGACACCTTCTGTCATACCTCAGCATTACCAGTCAGGGTTCCCACAGGGAACAGCCATCTGTTCAGAAGAGGCAAGTGGGCAGCGTTTGGACCTCTGAGAGGGAGTGTTTCATAATGGTGACACATCCCATGGACAGTGAATCTGATGGAAGGCTTCCATAAACCAAGTGTTTCTGGTGCCTCCCTAAGCATTTCACCGTGGGTAGGAAATGTGCAAAACTGAATCAGATGTCAAGCCCATGCCCTCTAAAAATAACTTCTAAATGTCCCAAAATCAAGAAACTTGGGCACCAAAGGAAGCGGATATTTACCCACTGCTCATTCTTAACACATTTACAATCTTAGTGTGAGATTCCGCCTCAGCCACAAAGTAGGCACACACCCTTAAAATGATTACTGTTAGGTGAGTAACCCAGTGTGGACTGATAAAGATCACATGAACTCATATGGCAGTTCCCTTTGGAAACTTCCTGCTATCATATGTGAAATTGTATCAATTCTATTTTGACTTAATGTTTTTTTGTGCTTCTATAAGTTGGGGTGAAAAGAATGGTTCTATGATTGTGTGGCCACAATTTTCTTCTGGCCTAAGCAGGAAATTGGAACATTGTTTTCTGTTTGTGTAGTTTGCGCTTTACAACCATAGCTGGCATGGAACTTTTTGCCAGCTTGGTGTTACATAACCCAACATAGCCACATGGAAGCTCCCATTTCCAGAAGGTCTCACAGTATGAGATTTGGCTATGCCAGTCTAACAACTTTTCTGAGCCCAAATCTGAAAAATGGGGATATTCAACCAATTATGGTTTGTCGAAGTGACTGCGTAGGATGATAGTGGAAGGAGACAGGAAAATGCCTAGCTTATAAAACTAATTTATGCAATGATCAGTTCATCAACTGTCCACACATGCCGCACGCGGACTACAACTATCTCCCTCCAAAGCAGCAGTTGACAGACCTCATTAAGCCACTGTCCTATGATAACCGGCAGACATCTATAGCATTTTCCTCCTAAACCTGTTTATATTTACTTTGTAAACAACTTCATTAAAGTATAAATTACATGCCATCAAAACTTCCCATTGCAGGTATACAGGGACATATAGCAACTCCCATCCTCCCCTTCCCCAGCTCCCTGGAAAACACTGATCTCTCCAATTCTGAGTCTCAGTATTTTAAACCCCTCATGTAGGTAGAATCATGCAGTATTTACCCTACCCACATTGGTACTTGTGGTGTGTTAACATTTAATTATTTCTAAACCACTTGAGAATGAATTCCACATTATCATGCCTTTTGCCTTCAAATACTTGAATGTGCATCTCATAAGAAAGTATTCTGTTATATAAATACAGTGGCCTACCAATGTCACTAGATCTAACTTTGTCATGATGCTTTCATCTAATTCATTTTCATATTCTAATTTTATCAAATAGAATGCACCTTAGAGTATGTTCTCCTCCTGAGCAGGCTCCGACCCAATATCCCATAACTCGCTCAGTTGACCTGAATCTGTGATTCACAACACTTTTTAACACCCCTTTGCCTTTTGTAACATTGACAAGTCTAAAACCTTTTCAAACTATATATAGAAAATTTCCTTCAACATTTAGTTTTAAAAATGATTATTTGAAAATATATAAAAATGTTCTTTGCTTCTTCTTGGCCTGCCATTCCCTCCTGACTCTGTCCATGTTAGACTTCCTGAATGGTGTGTGAACTAGGTGATAGATAGAACACCCATCTGTTCCTTGTGCGTCTTCCTTTTCGTCACCCAACTGAGGTCACTTTCCCCTTAGAGTTAGTAAATACTCTGCTTCCTTTGTGGACAGACGTGTTTAGATTTTTTTTTCTGTGTCCCTTTGGAGCTGTGCCTCTGCTCACAGCATTACACGTAACAGCTTACCCCCTGTGAAGACAGCGTTTATAATGGCATTAAAGGCTGCAGACCTTTCTAATGTGTATTTAAGCCTTTTCCCTACTGCCTGGTTGATTAGCATTAAAGAAAGCGCTACCAATTGGATGACAGTTTCCCTATCCACTGTAATCTAATAGAAGATTAACTCCTTTCCACCCTTCTATTAATAGCTGCAGTCAAAGGCTTCCGTGATTTGATGCCTGTCATCCCTGTTCATGCATAAATGGATGGGGCTATGCTCCTAAAGGGATGCCTAAAGCTTTGGTTTTTTCCTATGCTGTGCTATCAAGATAAATGAGCTTCTCAAAAGAAATGACTGAGCCTTTATTGAACAGGGTAATACTTGGATAAAAATATTTTTAATCACTGAGGAAAATAAGGATGACAGATCCAAACTGTGTTCCAGTTCCCACCCAGTCAGTAGAGAATGACAGTTTTGTGGCTAAATTATGGAAATGCTAATTGAAGGCAAAATCCAGGCAGGGTGGTAACTCGTCTTCAAAAACACATTGTGATTATTGGGATGATCTTGGTGATGGAAGAAAATTCTAGACTCCTCTCAATTCTTAGTCTGACACTTTCGTAAGTACATGTGTACTTTGGGAAACAGTAGGTACACAGCTGGTCTCCATCAAGATCCCTTATCCTCAGTCACTTTTGTCTCTAACTATATAAAATATTCTCCATGATCACCAGGGTAACCAGACAGCTGCACTGTACACCCTAGATCCATTTCTTCATCTAGTCACAGAGGTCGGTGGCTGGTCAGATCTGCTTATGGCATCTAGCATGAAGTCCTTCTTGGTGATGCATGAATGCATGGGTCTGCTCAAATATCTTCAGAGCAAGGACACATGTTCAGTTTAGTGTGTGTTTAGCCCAGTCCTTAGAAATGTCTTAGCACAACACCAAAGTCCATGGCTATTGGGATAGAGAAACAAAGACATGAAGGGAATAATTACGACAATAACTACTTGGATCGCCTTACCTCCTGCCCTTTCAAATACTCTAGGAAGAATCTCCACTGGAGATACTTGGCACCACGATATTCTTGTTGTATAACCTTGAAGTTGTTTAACCTCACTGTGCCTCAGTTTCCCCACTGCCATATGTAAGTAATAATGGAATCGTATTGGTAGGTTGTAGGAATGAACTGACAACATAGTACTGACCAAGTGCTTATAGCAATATCTGGCACACTGGAAGTGCTCAGTGAGAGTTCAGTATTTTCTTTACCCTGGATCCTTATTAAGAAGGTGCAGATATAGATAAACATCTTGTTTTGATGGGTGAAGGCGGAAGTGAGTTATCTTTGCTGACACAGTAGTTGATGGGTGATCTACATCACAGAAAAACCACTCAGAGCTTTAGAGTCATGTTTCGTGTCCCTGGAGAAGGCCCCACCTCCTTCCAGTCTTTGCATCATGTGGAATGATTTTGAGGTTTAGAAATCCCTTGGGACCCCATATTCTGTCCTTGGAAAACAAACAAACAAACAAAAACACTTGGGTCTCTTCACCCTGAAGGCCCGCCAGTGCTTGGACCTCTGGGAACTGCCAGGAATGGATTTGGTGAGCCAGTCCAGATGGGAGCATGAGTCACACAACCTTCTCTGTCCCTGCCCCTTCCAGGCTCACAGCTTCCCCAAGAAGTGTCACCCACCACGTGCTGGTTACACCAAACTCAAGCCCTCTCTGAAGACCTGGGAGGCAGTAAAGAGACCAATCCTATAACTTAAAATCTCGAGGAAGTGAACATTTGTTTGAAAAACGATCTCACTTTTACGTGTTGACATGAAATGAAACAGGATACGCAGTGGTATCTCTCATCTGTGCACACACACACACACACACACACGCACACGCACACGCACACGCACGCACGTGCGCGCGTGCACGCACGCTCTCTGCAGCTCTGGTCAGCACACATTCCCAAAGTCAACCTCCCTACTATGAAAATCCGGGGACCACATCAAGCCTTTCCTATAGCGAAAGGGGAGGGGGAAGTGAATTCAGAGGCAGACACTGCTTAATCATCCATTGATCTCAGTCTGTTTTTCTATGTTACTAGGCATCCCATTAATCACACGAAGCAAGGAAAATAATAAGAAACATACACATGAGGAGGTAAAGAGGGCATTCCGTCAGCTCTTCTTTCCACAGCTTTCCTGCCTGTTTACCAGAGCTGAATTATGATAGAAAGAGAATGCCAAACCCTCAGTGACATCACAAAGCCCAGTTCTTAACTAAACAGGCCTGACACTTAGAAGACCTTGCCATCACAAGATGAAGAGCAGAGGTAGGGAAGAGAGTGCTTTTCCTGTGTGAGCATCTCTTCTTCATGGATGGAGATGTGCCAGCACCTCTGGAACATCTGGGACATGAGCCCGAGTCAGAACCTTCCTCCTATCCTTATAGGACCCAGCTGGCAAGGTCCCTAAAGGAGAGAATCAGGCCTGCTGGGTAGACATAATTGGCTCTAGGTGTTTAGTGTACAAGACTCCAGAGAGAACCAAAAAGCAAAAGGAAATGCTAAATCATAAACCAGCAGGCTATCCAAGATAACTGGCAAAAATGAAAAGTTGGATTCTGAAGAAGACAGCTCAAGAGGGACTCAGGTTGTAGCTAGGAAACCATTCCCCACGTGGGAAGAAGGGATCTAGATTGCCTCCTCAGCATAAATGTAGAGGGAAATGACAGTGGGAAGGAGCTTGGCTAGGATGGGAGGGCTCAGAGACCCCAGCAGACCGGAAATTTGTTACAGCTACATTCAAGATCCTGGGCTGGCAAACTCCACAGCATGTCTGTTACCCATCTGCATCCCGTGGTCAGGGAGTCTTCAAATAATATGTACATGACTGTGACTATGGCTGTAATGGACCTTCCCTTTATTCAGGCCTCTTAAGATGTTCATTACTAAGGAATCCATACACAGTCTTCCAGTGGGAGGGAAAATTTCTTTTGCCAAGTCTTGGGGACCATGGCACAGGTGTGAACAGGAAGAGTTTTATGAAAAATGAGGTTTTTCTGCCTTGTACCTTCAGAGTGATACATTACATAAATGTCTTCTAAAACAACAGATTAAAAACAGACCATGAATTCTACACAGGAGCTCCGCATCAGACCAGTTTTTGAAACAAGCAGGGCACAACCCTGAAGAGCGTTGACAAATAGCAGCAGCTTGTAACCTTTAGTGTCGTCTTGACTAGAGGTGACACTTGGAGTGGGTTTGTTCATATGACTCAGTGCAGCAGCTGACATGATCTTGATGCCTGCTTTGGGGGGGTGGGGACAAGTTAGGAGCTGGGGACACAGCTGTTAGCAACACAGGCCAAGTCCTTGGCGCCTGTAAGACTGCCGTGTAAGGATGAATAAATAGGAGCTGTGTCTGTGTGAACGCCGGAAGAGTTGTGGTGAAGGGTGCTGCTTCAGCCTGGAAAGGGGAGACAGCAGACAGAGCCCCAGAGTGAGAGACAGGAGATAGTTCATCTCTGACCACCATCCTCCCAGGAAAATGGTTGGACTGTGGGGTCTCCCTCACAAACACACTCTTAAAGATGTGGTCAGTGGTGGTGATCTGGTACAGGAAAGAAGGGGAATCACAAATTGCATTGTAGACTTTAAAGAGTAACTTGGAAGGAGTGTTCTTTTGTGCCAGTTAATGCCATAGGCTTCCCACAAGGTGCAGTGTGTGTTGGGGTGAAAGCCTTGAGGGACACCACACTGGTTCTTTCAGCCGTGGTGAAGGTGCAGACTGCATACGAGAGACAAAGAGGGAATGAAGGATGTTGCACACTAGTGTTTAATTGCCCCTTTAAGAGTTTTTCTTAACTCTTAAAAATTGTGATACTGATGCTGAAGTGCGGCTCTCCACAACTGATGGCTTCCAGCAGGGGTCAAGTGGGGAAGGACTCAGTTCTCTTTAAAGGGGCTGGCCACCGGGAGTTTGACCATACTCTAGTATGAGTATGTGGGCAACACAAATTGGACTTTTTTTCTTACTCTTCTTTTGTGGGGGTGGTCACAAGGGTGGAGAGGTAAATCTGGGAGGACTGGGAAGTCAGTGTGATCGGGGTTCATGGTGTGCAATTCCCAAATAATAAAAATATTATGTTAAGAAAGTTTTTCTTAGACTTCACCATCTGTTATGTGTTATCATCTTCAAAGCATTCAAAGATTTCCTATCATATAGATTAGGAAATTGGAAAATAACTAAATATCTTGCTAAAAGCAATGCTGTTAGTTGTAATGCAAGGATTTAAAGCCAGCTCTGATTCCAAAATCGGCATCTCTACTGTACTCAAAATTCTCTCCTAGATGAGGTATGTTCAATTAAATTCAGAACATAGGATGCAATATCAGAGAAAATGACCTAGGATTTTGGGCAAATAAATTGCAGGAAAAAGAAAGAAAAAGGAGAGAAAATAACCTAATAATAATTACTTAAGAGACAACAAATTTCAATGTACAGATTTTATTTAGATCCTCATTCAAATAAGCATAGATAGATGATAGATTAAGAGAGAGATAGATGATAGATAGATAGATAGATAGATAGATAGATAGATAGATAGATAGATAGATCTAGTTGCTTGGTTGATAGACGAAAGAAGAGAAGGAAGGATGGATCTAGGAATCTGAATACTAACAAGGTATTTAGTAATATTAAAGAATTTTTATCTTCATATGTAATACTATAGTGATTAGGTTTTTCCAAGACAGTCCTTTCAAGGTACATACTAACATATTTCTGGAATATATATGCTGCTTGGAATTAACTTAGCCCTAAAGACTCAAAAGAATAAACAAGCCACACTTGTCCTCACTGCTAACACTGGGCAATGGGCTCATGAGGATTGCTGGACTTTTCTTCCCAGGTTTATATATGCTAAAAAAAAAAAAAAAAAATCTTTCTACAATAAGATGTAAAGCCAGGTAAAAAGTCTGCCCTCTGCTGACTGAGAAACTAGTTGCTGGTTTCTCTGACCACCTGCAGCCCCCCACTCCCCTGCAGTAGCACTATAGCCAGGATGCCTTAATTGTCAAAGCACATATGCCAGTTCCATTGCTGTCTTGGTTCATAGCCATGACCTAGACATTGGACTTCTGCCTACAGGAGGCTCCTGGCTCTGCAGCCTTGATATAAACAGTCAGCCCCAAGGCCCAGCACACCCAAGAACCCAGGAAACTATTCCATGTGGTAAAAGGTAGTCTTGAAAAGGCTGAAAGTCTGACCTGTTGTTACTGGCTTGCTAATCCTGAGCTAAGCTCTCCCCCTTGCCGGGCCTTGGTGTGTGGTTGCGATGACCAGGAGGAATTGCATAAACTATCAGGTCCGTCCGGAAGATCTGGGCTCGCAGGGGTCTTGATCTGCTACGACCCAGCGCTGAGTCAGGAAGACGTTTGTGCTCGCACCCTCGCTCCCATGCTCTTTTGAACTGTTCATGTTTTTCTGGATCCTGACTACCTCCCCCACTGGATTGTGCCCCTCCACCCCTGAAGGGACCACTGCCTGTTTCTTTGTGTTTCCAGAATAGTGCTATCTTAGTTGTCTCACCGCTGTGACCAAGGCAGCTTAAGGAAGGGAAGGTTGATTATTGGCTCCCAGTTTGAGAGGGCAGACCATCATGGCAGAGAAGTCACAGAGGCAGGAGTGTGAGTCAGCTGGTCCCCTGGCATGCATGTTAGGAAGCAGAAGGATCATTGCTGTGACTCCGCTTGTGTCCTCCTTTTTATTCAGCCTGAGACCCCCGCCCATAGAATGGTGCCACCCACATTTACGGAGGGTCTCCCTTCCTCAGTTTACCCAACCTAAAAACACTCTCACAGGCATGTCCAGAGGTTTGTCCCCTGGGTGATTCTGGATCACGTCAAGTTGACAGCAATAACTACCACAAGTGAGACAGGAAGAAGATGGCTTTGAGATCAGAGAGACTTGGACTCAAATTCTACATCCATCGCTTCCTAACTGCAGAGTCTTTAGCAAATGTTTAAACTCCTTACCCACAAGATAGCAACAGCATCCACCGGGAGGATTTAATGAAGAAATTACTCAGGTCCCGTGTGGTGTCGTCCTCCTCAGATACTGTAATACAAGATGGGTGACTGAACTTGACTAGATGTTTCTCTGCCATGTGGTACCTCAGGAGCAGCCACTGGGTAGAGCTGTGCATGTTTGTCACAGCACAAAGGCACCCAAGTGGACTCCCCAAGATGTGTATCTTCATATAGGACCATTTGCCCAAAGGAACGTTACCTTGGCCTGCTTTGTGCAAAAATGCTGAATGGGCTTACATTGCCCCTACTTGGGAGAAAAAGGCTAGTCACTCAGAGAAAGGCATTTGTTTTTGTAATGAATTCTTCCAACTAGTGCTAAATGTCAAGAGAAAAGGAATTCCAATTCATAGTTTCAAAGCAGTGGGCCTGCTTTGAAACAAACCATATTGTTTTAAACCGTGTAATTATTTCTTTTTGGTTGACTCGGGTCTCTAGCCTGAGCATCATGGTGTCAGATTTATTATGAAGTCAGCATGAAAATATCAATTATCTAAATGAACCTGACTGAGCATTAGGTGATACTTTCCCTGGGCCTCCCTTGGGTCCTGGACAACCCTGCACATGTCCACCTAGTATAACTGGCAGGTAGATCTTCAGTAGAGTCAAAAATTCTCCTAACAAAGGAAGAAGGGCTGCCACCCCCTCACACCCCCCACACCCCCAAGGCTGAAGATGGATGGAGGTCAGTGTGGATACTTTGTGCATCCGTGACTTCTCTGCCCTCCTTTACTCTCACTTCCACTGTGAAGGTCAAGACCAGGGATCCACCTTTCTGACAGCAAAGAGCCCAGGCAGGGCCCAATTCTGTGGATGTTTGAGAGGGGTGTCAAAACAGTTCTAAAGCCTGTCAGGAGAAGGGCAGACAGGAGCAGAGCCCAGAACATTTTGAAAGAGAAGAGCAGGGAGACTTCCATTTGGCAAGGGGGGCACACTGGAGGAGGGAGACTCTGGCATGCTAGATTGCTTTGCTGGGTGTCTCACCACTGCCTGCCAAAGGTCTTTCCTCTTTCCCAGAACCACCTTGATAGGAAAGACTAAGTTGCTCCCCGTGGGTGTTTTCTTGGGTTCTATCTGCACTGCCTGATCCCAAGGGAGTGTTCTTGTTGAGGCTGGGAGTGTTAGTCCAGAGGGGTGCAATAGTCCACTCTCAGAACTCCAGCTGGGTGTGACGGTGCATGCCTGTAATCCCAGCACTAGGAGGCTAAAGCAGGATTTGGACAGAATTGAGAACAGTCTGGACTTCAGAACAAAGTCCTGTTCCCAAAAATCAATCAGTCAAGCAATTACTAAATCAATAAGTAGAAATCTGGTTGGATATAGGCTTTCCAAACAGGGACATTTTGTCATTTTTACATGGAGAATGCTAATATCAAGAGCTTGGAAGGAACTATTTAAGACAATGGTGTGCACGTCATGGGGACATGGGTCATCCATCCTGAGTATGAGGCCATTCCATGATCTTCCAGCTGCAAGGAAATGAAGCGTCACTGCAGGATTCTCTAGTCCTGCCTGCAGGACTCAACAGTCTGGTAGAGTGAAATCTGCCCACGATTTCACTCGCCCCCATGTATGCTCAGCAACCTGCACACTGCCCGAGCCCTCGAGGCTTCAGCAGGACATCCTGCCTCTGTGGTCATCACAGAAAAGCAATGTTATCACACACACTGCAAGCGATCACACAGGTGGGTTTTCCCTACCTTTCTCCTACCCTCCCATGCTGTCAGACTATCACTGGAACTATAGATCATATCAGTCTAGCCCTAGAGTGCAATAGATGGTGAACTGTTGTTTTTGTTTGTTAGTTCCATTTATTTTGTGTGTCTAAGCTTGGAACAAGCTGAATCCACTGCACTGAATGTGAGAGCAATGCCTTCTCAACCTTTTGGATTTGGAGCCATAGGTTCCCCAAGTAGTTAAGGGGAATACAGGGGTTTGGGAAGGCCTCAAGAGGAAGGTGGTTGGGGGTATTAGTCTCACTGTGCTACATCTGTCCCTGTTTTAACCAGTCCCTGTTTTATGTGAGTACTTACTATTTGTCTCCACACTTCTTTGGTCTCTCAAACTAGGACTTTCAGGACTATGAACCCTTTCCACACTGCAGGATGGTGCTTGGAATACAGTGAGTGGTGAGCAGGGTATTGAGTGAAGGAGTCTGGGAGCATTCAGTGCCCCACAAGCTGTGTTCAATTCAGCCACTTGTGTACGTGGTAGGTGTGAGGTGTCCGCTTTAAAAGGAAGAGCACCCCACTCTTCCTTAATGACTGGTGTCATTCTTCATGCTCATCTCCCTAGAATCAGAGAAGGAATCCTGCAGATGAGATCAAGGCTCTTTCTTAAAAAAGATGTTGTATTGTTGTTCAAGCATGTGACTCATTGGGTCATGAATTCATTGATGCCCAAGGCCTGTGACAGTGTGACTGGTGAATGAAAAGCTTTGCTGGGTGTTATCTCTGCCAACAGGACTTCAGGCCTGTAAGAAAAGTGCCATTGAAGAGCAGGAGCAGGGTCCTGGAGGTAACAGAGAAAGTGTGTGGTGTGTGTATGTATGCATGTGTATGTGTTTGTGTGTATGTGGGATGGGGTGTAGTGTGTGTGTAAGTCAGCATGAAGTATCCTCCCTATCCCCTCTGGCCTGTGAGTTCTGGTAAATTCCATCAATCTCCACCTCCCAAGCACTAGAACTAGATATATGCCCTGCTATGGCCAGCTTTTTACTTGGTTCCTAGGGATCTGAACCCTGGTCCTGATGCTTATGAGGCAGGCACCTTGAACATCTGTCCAGACCTCCACCTTCCTTTCACTTGCCTCACTTGTATTTATGCAGACCAGAGTAAACGTTGCGATGGCTTCCTCACAGCCTGCAGGCACCCAAGGGCAGGAGGGGGGAAAAAAGAAAACTCTACAAAGCCAAGAGGTCCAGGGCCCTCTTCATACACACTCCCCAAAGAAAGGCACTGTGTGGTGCCCACTTCCTTGCTGATTAAACATCCTGCCAGGCTGCAGGTGGCCAGGAGTCTGGGGGCGGAGGTAGAGGCTAGGGGGTGGTATGGGGGATCCATTCTGCCTGAGCTGAGTTCCTCCTGCCTGGGGAGAGTGTCCAGTGTCAAGTCCCCTGCTTTGCATGGAGAGATTTGCTTGGAGGGAGTTACCATTGGGGTGCATCTAAGCAATGAGACCTCCTGTCTTTTCTTCCTTTATACCTGGCAGTTTTTGCTTTGGGAAGGGAAAGAAAAATGTCAAAACAAACGAGGGGAAGGAGCATTAAAACGTCATCATCACCTCCAGTTACCTCCCCAGAAATGCACTGGGTCAGTTCCCCTCACCAAAACGACCTTCTGGAAATAAGCCTTTAGAGGATGCTTGCTCTGGGCCAGGCTCCTCCTCCCGTGGCTTTCTGGGCCTCACAGTGTGAGGCTGCCTCTGTTGCCATGGAGAGCAGCTTCAGGAGGGAGCAGAGCTAGGAAGAAGAGCTTTGGGCTAAGTCTTGATCCTCTGAAGAAAAGGTTAAGTGAGAGAGGGAGTGGGGGAAGGGAGGGAGAAAGAGGCAGAAAAGAGAGACAGAAGAAAGAACAGCAACAAAGGAGAGACAGGGGAGAGAAGAGAGGAAGAAAAGCTGAGGGGCTAGACAGAAGAGAGAGACAGATTAGATGAGAGACAGAAGTGAGAGAGAAACCAAGAAACAAAAAGCTTTATTTAATGAATGGGTGGTAGTTTTCTTGGGGGCAAATCTTTCTGGAAAGAGGGAGATCTTGGTCACTAAGAGCAGCTGGCTTTGCAGGAGCATGCGTGGTCAGTTGGAGTATGCCCTGTGTCTCTTCACCTGTTTTTTTTGGTTTTGCTAAGAGAGCATGCTGTGTCTCCTCATCTCCCACCTCGTCTAGAAGGAGCATACTTTGTTGACCTTGCTGGATTCCAGTCTGTGCTCTCTGTGCTGTCCAGCTCTCCCCCGTTTTAATGTGTTCCTTCACATAAGGTTCTGGCTGGTGAACACATAGCCTCCTAGGACGGTGTCAGACTAAGGGAAGAAAGGGTCCCTTACAAACATGCCAAACACACGATATTTGGGATCTACCTCTAAATAAAGCGTTAAGAGGTGGGGAGTTTGTACAACGTGACCTATCATGAAAGGTGGGTAAGGGTGGACCTTAAGATCAAATTGCATGACGCCCAGATTTTACCACCAAACAATACGGGAAAGGGGGAAGTTGATGGGGTTTAGATGAAATAGGAGTGGACGTGATGGCTAGTACATGCATGGTTCACAGTGTTGTCATTCTGCCAACTTGTAAACAGCATTACACTTGTGCATAATAAAGTGTAAATAATAAAAACCATCTGGGAGCTGATATAAGATGGCTAAGGTACTTGCCACCAAGACCGATGACCTGGGTTTGATCTGGGGGACCCACATGGTGACAGGAGAGAACGGATTCCCAGAAGTTGTCCACTGATCCCAACATATACATGGTGGCATGTGCACACACATATGAAAAGTAAGTGTACTGTTTTTAAAACAGTTGTACATGTGTCCTTCGATCTTTAAATATGGATGGAGTCTGAGGGAAGAGACATTGACCTGAAGGAAATAGGCTGCAGGCAGGCACAGTGGGCAGACACCCTGATGGTTGATGTGAGTGGATGGCTTAGTTGGAGATGTTCACTCTCATCAAGCATCTCGATCAGTGGTGAAAACAGCAAAAGCTAAGCCCTTGAGCATGGATTGTGTCCACACTCACCAGGTCCTCCCTTGCTGATTTGATGGGCCAGTTCAACCTCTTAATTGTCCACTGTAACGGAAGTAAAGAAACTAGATAAATGACTCTGTTCCTGAAACCAACAACCAAACAGCCAGAGCAGGCTGCGGTACCTAGGTTGACTAGCCGAAGCATTGCCTCTGTTGGTGAGTGAAAAAAAAAAAAAAAAAAAAAAAAAGGAAAGCAAAGGAGGTAGCCATGACTACTACATGGAGATTTTTATTGTAGATACAAGAGAGAAAGAGTCCATGCTGGGCAGACTAAAACAGACCATAATAAAGAGAGAGGCAGCCCTGGGCCAAGAGACTGGTTTAGGCAAAATGCCTGAGTTCCATAGGGATCAGGCTAGGGGAAGGGAGGCAGAAACCCAGGCCCTGGGAAGGAAAGGTTTAGGGTGGGGGTGGGGTGAGAAGTGCTGGGAGAGCTGGCCAGTGTCCACTTTGATATGTTAACAGGCATCTCAGCCATTTGTCCTGGGGAGCAGAAGGCCCCTGGAATCTGCCTTATCAACTATATCTGTGCTATCTATAACCAAGCTACATGGCCACAGGGCCCCCCAAGGACCCATCCTGATGATACTTCTTTCTCCTGTTTTCCCCAAGCATGGCTTCCCCTGTGTTCCGTGATGTATATATTTCCTTGGGGACCGGCCTAATTAAAACTGAAGAACTTGGAAGCCATCTTATTAATATTCATCAGGGGAATTCTAATGATGGTGGATGGGGAAGTGAGAACCAAGAAGCTAGACCCAGAAGTTGGTTCATGTCAAAAACAGGTTCTAAAACTCGGAATTGGATTTTCTGGATGGAGACTCTAGATGGTGGGATGCCCTAGATGAAGGTTAGGAGCCTTCACGGAGGCAGGCAAATGTGTCCCCTGTGCTGCTGGAAGGGGCGCTCTTGTGGGAGGACTGAGTATTTCAGTGATGCCTGTCACCTCTTAGAGGTCTGAGGAAGCTGGAAAGTTAGACTAGGAATCCCAGTGTGAGCGGCTCTGTTGGAAGGAGATACTGAATGTCCGGAAAATACCTGACTCCTGCATCGGCTATAACAAAAATTAACATCAGGAAACTTGCTGGAATCCGGGTGCTGAATCCAGGTCTATCCCCACCTTGAGGGTTGGCTTTAAGGACTTTAATGTGTTTCCCTATGCAGGGAGACCTTACGGGAGTTGGAACATGCAGCAGTAAACACCAACAGTGAGGAAGTGCCCAGAGGAGCCCACCTCAGGCAGGACCTTCACTGTAGATGGGTGGATAAAATAGTGTTGAATGGGATCCTTCAGAGGCTCTGGCAACCAGCCTTACCAGGGAAGGTGAATGTCCCAAGGCAGAAGCTGGCATATTTGAAGACCTCTGTTAGGTGAGAAGGAAAAACTGATGCGCCTTAAGAAGCCATGCTGCTGTAGTCTCCCAGGCTCCTCCTGCCCTCTCGTCCTTATTCACTTGCACAGCAAGCTCCTGTAACCAGGAAGGCGGCAATCCATTAGAGCCACTTTGGCAAACTACTTCAGGACAACATATTGAGAAGGAGAGTCTGCTGCCCCCTGCTGGGCTCCATCATCTGATTCTTTGTCATACTGTCTGGCCATCTCCTCAGCCCCCTAACTTAACTTAATCCTTCCTCATTCCGACGGAAGGCCAGGATGAAAGGCTGCACACCACAGCACAATGTCAGTGTCTGTGGATGTTGAACTCTCCATCCAGGTGAGTTCTTCTGAACCTGTGACTGTTTGGTTTTTAGACAGCTACTTTGGGAACTTTTAGATCTGCCCTTTCAAAAAACAATAGCCACCGGTGCCCCTGAAACTTTCATTTGGGGCTGGGGAAAAAGTGTGGTTAATAAGGTACTTGCCATGCAAGTATGTGGATTGGCGTTTGAGCCTGTCACCCACATGAAGAAATCATGTTGGAGTGTGCTTAGGATTGAAGTCCCTGGGGAGGTGAGGACAAATGGATCTCTAGGGTTCCCTGACCATCCAGTCTAGCCGAATCAGTGATCTCCAGGCCAGTGAGAGAGCCTGCCTCAAAACAAAACAACAACAACAACAAAAACAACCAAGGTGGATGGTCCACCCAAGATTGCCCTCTGGCCTATACACACGTGCATGAACACACAAGAGCACGCACATGCAAAGATCAATTTTAGTGGGTTAAATATTCAGCTTGCCAGTCACACTAGCTGCATTTCTCTTAATCATAGGTATGCTAGTGACTGCCATATTGGACAGCCCAGATACAGAACATTTCTATTGTCATGGAAAGTTCGGTGGCTACACCACTCCTGTTCCAGGGGTCATCAGACTGAGGCTTGATTCTTGTCCACCTTCTTTTGCTGCAGAATTTAGTTTTCCTGGAAGACATCCACACCCATTCTCTTGTGTGTATCTGTGCTTTCCCACTCTGCCAGCAGAGTTCAGTGGGGCGATGGAACCATCTGGCCCACAAAGTCTAAAATAGTCACTATCTAGACGAGGCAGTTTCCCAGCCCAATTTTACGTGTTTTTCGGAAAAGTATGCAGAGCTATGTGCGTACAAATGTTACAGTTTCAGGAATAAGGGAGTGCCTCACTCCTATCCATGGAGCAAAGCACAGGATACAAATGTCTTTACTATTTCTTTCTAGAATCTTCAGACACCAAGCTCAGATGGTCAGAATCCACAAGAGCAGAGGGTCACACAGCATCCTAGTAGTCTCTGAGTGTTGCTGACAGCCCCACTTGCACTTAAGAATAAAGCCATTGCATCTACTTCATAGGGCTTCCCTGCTTTTACCTTTCGTTCTGCTCACTATCAGCACATATCAAGAGAAAATTGTCACGATCCTCTTCCCGTCTTATCTGATGGTTTTGTATTTGTCACCAGAATACCTTCCTTTAATCTCCTTCCAGCCAGTCTCCGTGTCCCCCAACACACACACACACACACACACACACACACACACACACACACACACCCCTCCAGATGTGGCTCGTGTCCTTGCACGTTTGTGTTGATTCTCACGTTGACTGAAATGGAACTTGTCTGTGCACGTGTGTCGCTTGCCTGATGTTTCTTGGTCACAGGAAAATGTTGCATGGTGTGAATAACCAGTGTAAGGAAGGAGAGGAAAACTGAATCGGGAGATTGACAGTGACTGAAATAGAATGCTTTTGAGGTATGCAGGGGTCAGTTCTTTCCAACTTCAGAAAGTCTGACATACACCAGTACCTACACGCCTGAGTGCCTACACACACACACACACACAAAGTGTCTTAAGGTTACTATTGCTGTGATGAAATGTCATAACCAAAAGCAACTTGGGGAGAAAAGGGTTGATTTGGCTTACCGTCCTGAATCACAGTCTATTGAGGGAAGTAAAGACAGGGACTCAAGCAGGGCAGGAACCCAGAGGCAGCAGCTGATGCAGAAGCAATGGATGGGTGCTGCTTACTGGCTTATTCCTCAAGACTGGTGCAGCCTGACGTCTCATAGCACCCATAACCACCAGCTTACAGGGGGATACCACCCACAATGTCTGGGCCTGCCCCCATCAACCACTAATTAAGAAAACGCCCTATAGGCTTTGCCCACAGCCTGATCTTATGGAGGCATTTCTCAATTGAGGCTCCCTCCTCTAAGATGACTCTAGCTTGTAACAAAAAAAAAAAAAACTAGTTTGTGGTGTAAAAACTAGCCAGCATACGAAGTTTAGCATGAATGCCCAATTTAAGTTTCTAAGAGGACATATATCCAACTGAAGCCATGGGGTGGGGCTGTGCCATGGACAGAAGATGACAGATTGCTACCTTGAGCCCCCAGAGTCCCCATCAGTTACACAGAGGTGCTACTGTCTACTCATGGTCTTCAGATTTTGCTATTACATTTTACCCTTGTGTGGTAGTAGATGCCTGTAATTCCAGCATTCAGGAGGCTGAGACAGGAGATGTTAGGTTTAAGGCCAACCTGGGCTACACAGTAAGACTCTCAGGATGGAAGGAGGAGAAGAGAGAGGGAGGGCGGGCAAGGAGGACAGGCTTTTAGATTACAACTGTCTTCATCCAGGGAGAACCTAGCCCAACAAGTTCTTCATTTCCACTAGAGACTGTTGTTATTTTTGGTGCTGTTTGTTTGTTTGTTTTCAAGACAGGGTTTCTTCTGTGTAGCCCTGCCTGTCCTAGAACTGGCTTTGTAGAACTGGTACTCACTCTGTAGCCCAGGCTGGCCCCAAACTCACAGATGCCTCCCAAGTGCTGGGATTAAAGGCATGCGCCACCACTGCCCGGCTTTAAGGAGTATTTTTAAGCTTAACTGACTCATAGTGTCCCCGGCACCAGGACGAGCTAGGAAATCCAGTTAGTAGAATAATGAAGAAGGATTGATATTTTGCTGGTAGTCCTTCAGAACACATTTACTTAAGAACCAATTGTTTAGAAACAAATCAGGATGGCTGGCCCATGCTGGTAAATTTCCCTTTTTACAGGTGATTAGTAGGAAGATAATGGAGAGGCTCAAAATTCCATATTTGGCATCAATAATTAGAGAAGCATAATTATAATAGGACAATAACAGCACATATAATTTTAAAAAAAAAAGAGGGATAAACAGCTGGGCACGACGGCTCACACCAGCAATACCAGCAGCTGGGAGGCTGAGGTGGGAGATGGCTCCAAGTTCAAGCCAGCCTGGGCTAAGTAGTTCCAGGACAGCCTGTACTATAGAACGAGATCCTATCTCGGGGAGGGAGGAGCATGAATAAATCAAAGAAATAAAAAAATAAAGTAATATGAAATGGCTAACAGCCAACAGCATTTATGTCAGTAAATGGAAATAAAGTCCTGGGTTAGATGATAAAGACTGCCATCTAAAATACTTTAATCAAAAAAGCAAATTTTAGAAGTTTCACTATAAATATGATTACTAGAATAAAACTTGAGAAAAAAGTGTTGATTATTTTATGAATGGTGCAGTCCATAATGAATGTATATTGTACTGTAGAACAATGCAGGAAGCAGAGTGGGTGAAAACTGTTACAACTTAAGGAAAAGATAAACATGTAACTATAAAAATAGCATATCATGTCATCAATAACTCATGGAGTCCAGTGTAAGTCAAATTTAAACATGCTTGATGAGGTTACTTTTTTGCTAATTTAACATTTTATTGATTCTTTGTGGATTTTATATCATGCTTCTCCATCCCACTTATTTCCCCATCCCTTCACATCTGCCCTCTACCCTTGCAACCTACCTCCAAGACAGAAAATAAAATTTCAAAGAAAAAAAAAGAATGTCATCATGGAAGCTGTAGTGTAACACAGCGAGTCACACAGTTTACCCTTTAGTCCATACATCTTTACTAGCAAGTGTTCATTGCAATGAGTCGTGGGTCTAGTTCCGGGCCTCCGGTTTCTGCTATACTATTGATACTGGGCTCTCACTAGGACTCCTCTTGGATATCCTGTGGTTGCCCTGTGTCTTAGAGATCCTGCAGCTTTGGGTCTGTGGCACTGGGCCCTTCATGTGCTCTAGCAGATCATAGATAGGGTAGATGTTGGGATGGGCCAACTCATAGCCCTGTCTGGGTCTAGGTGGTTGCTGAGTTGGTCAGCCCCCCAGCTCTCCCTGATCCTCAGAACCGGGGTGAGTTCCCCAGCACTGCCCCAGCTAGCTCACCCTGTGCAGTAAGGACGGGGCCAGTTCACCTTTCTCTCACCTATACCACCAGGGCCAGCTCTACTGTGCTGCCTAGGTGAGGTGCAGGGCCACTCTGCAGAGTGCTGCAGCTGGTGAGAGGCAGGGCCAGCTCTCTCACTCTTGTGATCTCAGGGCCAGGTCTCCCACCTGCCACAGACAGCAAAGGCAGGGGTAAGGTGGGGGGCTTCTTACCCATGTCACCGTATAGCAGATGAGAGGAGGGACCCACACTCCTCCTCTCACACCTCCAGGGCTGGCTCACCCTCGCCACTGCCAACAGGGTCAGTTCTACTATGCTGCCCAGGTAAGATGCAAGGCCTGCTCTCCCGAGTGCTGCAGCTGATGAGGTGCCAGACCAGCTCTCCCACCTGCCACAGGTGGTGAGGAGTGGGGAGTGGACATGGTTCCCTCACTCACACCACCCTATGGCAGATTAGGGGCAGGACCAGATCTTCCACCCTCACGTTCTCAGGGGCACCTCACCCATGTCCCTGTTAACAGGGTCAGCTCCACTGTGCTGCCCAGGTGAGGTACAGGACCCGCTTTCCCTAGTGCTGCAGATAGTGGGGGGCTGGGCCAGTTCTTCCACCTGCTGCAGATGGCAAGCGGGAGAGAGCATCTTTCCCTCACCCATGCCACTGCATGGCAGATGAAGGGGCAGGACCAGTTCTCACACCCTCACTGTCTGCACCCCCCAACCCAGGCAAACAGAGTCAGCTCTGTGCTGCTGCCCAGGCAAGGTGCAGGACCTGCTCTCCTGAGTGCTACAGCCTATGAGGGGCGGAGCCAGTTCTCCCTAG
>CABHPH010162280.1:21444-49041 GCA_902168325.1 Peromyscus nudipes | reverse complement strand
CTTTCTTTCTCTTTCTTTCTTTCTTTCTTTCTTTCTTTCTTTCTTTCTTTCTTTTTGGTTTTTCGAGACAGGGTTTCTCTGTGTAGTTTTGGAGCCTGTCCTGGATCTCACTCTGTAGACCAGGCTGGCCTCGAACTCACAGAGATCTGCCTGGCTCTGCCTCCCGAGTGGCTGGGATTAAAGGCGTGCGCCACCACTGCCCGGATTTTTCTTAATTTGGTCTGATTTGGATTGCTGCATTGGTGGAGAGGACTATCAGGGTGCAGAAACTTTTCACAGCAGTTGCCTCTGGAGCAGTACTCTGATAGCAGTACTTCAGCAGCAGTACTAACTATAGTATTATTCCAATAGCAGTACTCTCTACAGCAGAACTCTCTGGAGCAGTGCTCTTTATAGCAATACTCAAGTAGCATTTCTCTCCAGAACAGTACCCCAAAAGCAGGACTCTTTAGCAGTACTCTCTAGCAGTTGTCTCTATATCCTCTATGGCGGTACTCCAATAGCAGTAATTTCTAGAGCAGTACGCTCTATAGCTGTACTCTCTGTGACAGTACTCCCTAGACCATTTCCCTCTAGAGCAGTACCCTATAAGAGCAGTTATCTCTAGATCAACACCCTCTAGCGCAGCATTCGTTGCCTTATTACATAAATGTAGAATGAGTGTTTTTTCTCCTGAATTATGTTACAGAATCTAGAAACAGCACTCTCTTTCTCAGACTTTTATTTTTATTTTCTTCAATTATGTGTATATGTTGAGAGTGGGGGAAGTTTGTGGCTGCTTCTCAATAAGTGCAGTACCGATGGATGCCAGAGGAGGGCATCAGATCTCCTGGAGGTTGTGTTTCAGGTGGCTGTGAGCCACAAGATGCGGGAGCTGGGAACAGAATTGGATCCTCTACAAGTGCATGCAGTGCTCTTAGCTGCCTATCCAGCTCTCCAGACCCCAACACATTTTAAATTAATATTTAAATATATAGAAACCTTTGGAAATACTTTTCTTTGAATGTAAATCTATACAAACTGCACAGAGTTCTAGAACCATTTTAAGTACCACCACCTTTGAAAAATTACCATAAAGTGATAAAGATGGTTATAGTTATTATTTAAATACAACCAGAAATGTTACCAGGAGTGCTATAGATGAATGAAAGCTTATTAATATCAAATGTATTGGGTATCATGTAGTACATTGGAGAAAATAAATTGCAATGTGTCAGAACAGATTTGCCAAGAGTTATAAACATACCTCTACTGTGGAAAATGTTTATTAATATATTATTTCTAATATTGCATACTTACAGGAAGCTTAGGTATTGGTTTAAAATATCTTGTCCCAAACCCTGTAACTTACAGCTGAGATTGTGGAGGGCTTCACAATTCCTCTTCCTTTATGACTGCTATCCTTAATATTGAAAATTAAGTTCCTTAATATTGAAAATTAGCTTGAAAGTTTGATCAGACTTAAAAATATTTTCATTTGAACAGAGAAGGTATCATTTAATAAAATTAAAGTTTCTCTGCCTCTGACTTGCCCTACCAAACCACAGTAACTTACAGAACATCCTGGATTACTCATAAGGATGGTTAACTGTAAGAGCCTATTCTCTGGGGGAGCTGATTTACTGATTGGGTCTGTGTTTTCAGTGTATGCTGGATTTGTGAAATTGAAAACTTACCCATTCGTCTTGCAGTAGATGAACCCTCATCTAATGGGACATTAGTATGTTTGCTTCTAAATATTGACTGCATCATAATTTCAATTCTGTACCACCATTGCTATTTTTCACCACATCAATCAGCTGATATTAACATATTAATGTGGTAACAGAATGAGGTCTGCATAATATTTCAGGTTCTAGATCATTTAAGTCTGATAGCTATGCACTTTGAATCATATACGTCACACTTCAATTTTAAACAGTGTTCTGCCACAATTGTTCCTGGGAAAGACGCGTATTTCTTTTTCTTAGAAACAAACGCAGGATGATTTTTTTTTCTAATTCCATCCATTTCCCAGAGCCAGAAAGACAAAAATGATATGTACTCACTTATAAGTGGATATTAGCTGTTAAGTAAAGGACAATAATGCCACAATCCAGTCCCAGAAAGGCTAAGTAACAAGGAGGGCTCAATGGGGGATGCATGGATCTCCTTGGGAAGGGGAAATAGAATAGAATGGACTAGGAGTGGGTAGAGATATAAACAGGTGGGATCAAGTGGGGGAGGAAGGAATGGAGGGAGAGAGTTTGGGGAGAGAAGACTGGAATTGGGGCACATTTTGGGGAGGGGTTGGAATCCTAGTTCAGTAGAAACTTCCTAGAACCTATGAGGATGATCCTAGTGAGGACTCCTAGTAATAAAGGATACAGAGCCTGAACCAAGCCATCTTCTGTAACTAGGCAAGGTTACCAGTGGTGGAATTGGGACACCAACCAAGTCACAAAATCTTCGACCTACAACCTGTCCTGCCTCCAAAATGTGCTGGGACAATGGTGGCTCAGAGCTTGTGGGAATGGTCAACCAATGTCTGTTTTAACTTGAGGGAGCCCATGCTGGACACTGCCTGAATGGCCATGATCTGGATTCTGGATGGCACAGACACCTAGGGTAGAACCTAACACAACTGAAAAAAAGTCAATGAAGTGATTCCAAACAATATTCTGCTATAGTCATAGACCGGTGCCTATATCAATTGTCATAAAAGAGGCTTCCTCCAGCAGCTGGTGGGAGCAAATGCAGAGACCCATAATCAAACATTAGGTGGAACTTGAGAAACCCTGTAGAAGAAGGAAAATGACATGGCTCATAAAATCATTGGCTCATAGGGGCTCACAGAGACTGAAGCAACAACCATGGAGTCTGCATGGGTCTGAGCTAGATCCTCTGCATACATGTTATGGTTGTTTAACTTTGCGTTCTTTGTGGTACTCCTAACAATGAGAGTGGTGGTGCATCTGACTCTTTTGCCTGCTCTTGGGACCCTTTTCCTCCTCCTGGGTTGCCTCATACAGCCTTGATAGGAGGGTCTGTGTCTAGTCTTATTGTAAATTATTATGCTGTGTTCAGTTTCTATGCCTGGGAGGCCTGTTCTTTTCTGAAGTGAAATGGAGGAACTGTGGATCTGGGGGTGAGGGGAAGTGGGGAGGAGTTTGGGAAGAGTGGAGAGAGAGAAGGCTGCATTTGAGATGTATTATATGAGAGGAGAATAAATAAAACAAAACAAAACAGGTACAGGTCAGCATGACTGACTTATCCACAAGGTACAGCAAGTACTTCCTAGATGTTTAAATTAACCCTGATGAAGTTTTATAAATATGCTCTTGGACTTTGTACATGGACTTCGTGAATGAAAAATTCAAGTATAAATAAATAATAAACTGAAAAAGTAAATTGGTAGTTACTGAAGAGAGATATAATGAATTTGAGTAGGTGAATTGAATATGACAATTTACTGCCTTTGAAAGCAACACCGTAAATCCTAGGAGGTATAGAAGGGAGAAGGAGCAATGACCCTTGTTTCTCAAAATGCCCTGTACTTTTCAAGAAAATTCTCCCATGGAATCTATTTAACTGGTGAAAAGCACCTAACATTTAACTTTCTGCTGAATCTTCCAGCCCTACCAGTATCTTCCAGTTCTGACTTGATGGTGATTTCCCCTAAACTCACAAAGAAATCTATCAATACAGAAGCAAAAATGCAGAAATCATCACATGAATCATGTCATATTTCACATTACGCTCCTCTGTGAGATTTTCCCTCTGTCATTCCCAACCATTTTACTGGGTGGGCAAATCTTTTGCAGAAGGTGTTATCATCCCAGCACACTGTGCCCTGAGAATGTACTAGTCTTCCTACACATCACTAGATTAGACTATTCTGAATATAAATATTAACTTATACTTCCTTATTGTGGGGCAAGGAATCTATAATAGCTCCACCTGGATTAAGTTCTTAAACCTATTGGAGGTCAATCTGGAAATTGAAGCACAAAGCCTAGGCTAATGACTATAACCTCAATTAAATACACTGCAAGACAAATTACATGAATTCTGCCCCAATCTTGTCACTCACAACACTCAGAGTGGTCACTGGAGTCTATTGTGAGAAAAAAAAAACTGCCTTATAGAGTTAAGGGATTGATATTCTTGGTGGGTAATTATTCATCTCCACATATTCTATGGTAGCTTCTATTATATGCTCTTCTTGCAGAGATGTTCATAAGGTGATGAACAAGAGAATAAATGTTGCTGTTTCTTTGAAGGAGAAAGCAATGTGTTTGCTGTACAACATAATAAAATAACAGTATCATCTAAAGCATAAAAATACGGCATTCTCTAGGTCAGGATTAGTAGAAGGGTGCTCTTCAGGTATCCCATATTGAAGTTCTATGTACAGAAACTGTTAACCAACATGAAGTTCTTGCTGCCTACAGTAAAGTTTACTTTCATATGGAAGTCTTAATTCTTCTAAAAGCATCCAGAAAGTGTGCTTGCACAACTTGTTATATTGAATGTAGGGTAAAACATCACATACCACAAAGTTCTTGGCACTTAATAAATTTGGCTAACTATATTTAAGAAAACAAAAAATAGCTGTTGGCTGTTAGTGCCTTTGGACAACCACTTGCTATACAGCACGATATTTAAGGGACAAAATCAGAGCATACTGAAGTAGCTGTCTAATGCCAGGAAATTTGTCAAGCTAGTTCTGTATTTTTTCCTTTGGATAATTGCAATAAGAATATTCAAGTGCACTTCTAAAATGCCCTGAACTTGTGGCCATGCTGTTTTATGTTGCTATCCTGGCACCAAGCATGGTGTGTACCATGTTATAAGCATCCAGGAACTGCTTCTAAGAAGAGGGTAAGTTTGAATAGATTTTATGTGATTATATTATGATATATCTTTAAAGTGGAGAGTCTGATCCAACTAAAACATACACAGTGAAAAACACACACCTCCATTTAAAAGAAGATAAATAAAAGGTCTGAGCAGATACACTTCAAAAGATCATACACAAATGATCAAGATGATTATATTCAGGAGAATACACGTTAAAAACACAGTGACATGACATTGCATCCAGGAACGATGGCCACTACTAAAAAGGCAAACAGTAACAAAAATGCAATAGGATATGAAGAAGAATGAGCTCTTTCACATTATTGGAGGGAAAGTAAATTACTGTAATCCATATAAGGAAACAGCATAGAAATCCCTATGAAACTCAAAATAGATCATCTGACCCAGCAATTCCTCTACTTGGTATGTACCCCAAAGAAATGAAAACAACATGCTAAAGAAATGTTCATGTGCTCCATGTTCATTAAGAAATAGGTAAAATAGTCATGATATGAAATCAACTTAAATACCCATCAGTAGTAGGCAAAGAAAAATGCACTGTCCCTACATAGAGTGGGATGGTATTCAACCAAAGTAAGTGATAGAATGTCACTTGCAACAAGACAGAAGAATCTGGAAGGCACTGGGAGAAAACACACTTGTGATTGTACTTATCTGTGTGGAATCTAAATGAACTGACTCATAGAGTTAGAGTAGAATGTTGATCCAGGTTGGTAAGGACAGTGCTAGAGAGGAGAGAAGAGATGCTGGTTAATGGATCCGCATTTTAGTTTAGAAGCTTGAGCGGCAGTTTAGGAAATAATGTGCTTGCTATGCAAGTATGAGGATTGGTGTTCAGAACCTCAGAGCTCATCTAAATGCTGTGCTTTATGGCTTGTCTGTGATCTCAGCATGCAGAAAGGAAATACCAGGATCTTTGGAGCAAGCTTTCTACCTAGAATAGTCAAAATGGCAAGCTCACGGTTTAGCAAGAAACCCTGCCTCAATACACATGATGGAGAGTGACTGAGACAGCACCTGATGTCAACCTGGAGCCTTCACACATTTGCAAAGTTCACTCCCACAATGTGAACATGCATAGACATATGACACAAACATGCATAAGCAATCAATTGGTTTATAAAAAATTAGCTCTTTATCATACATTATGATTATTATTTAACAACATATTGCCTTCTCAAAAAAATTCTGAGCAGATGAAAAAGAGATTACCCCTTAAAAATGAAAATTTATTTCAGTAGTGCATACATTAATTAGTTAGACTTCATTATGTCACTATAGACATATATATTTTTTAAAACATCATGTTACAAATAATAAATAGATAAGCTTTATTGGCCACTTAAAAACTAAACATGAAATACATGGATTTTATGGCTTGGAAGGAAGAAATTATGAAAAGAATATTGAAGATTGTAAAACTGTGTGAAATGGTTAGATATCTATCATTTGTATTTCTGGAGCACCTTTTCAACAAAAAAAAAAAAAAAAAGAGAGAGAAAAAACAATTGAAGCAAACCTGCACAAGTATTTTCCAAAGCGGTTGAAAGGCATGAACCACAGATTCAAGAAGACTTGACCTCTTTCAACCCAAGGAGGGAAAATTCAAAGACAATTATGCTCAGGTAAGGCAACAAAAACAACAACAACAGAAACAGAAAACACACTTAAAAGAAATTGGCACTCTTTCAAGTGTCACCAAAAGTAGAATACGTGTTAGGGAGATGCTGTCAGTCAAATAAAAATATTAGACGTGGTTATTCAGAAAGAAATGAAGGGAACAGACAAGGCCAAAGATCAAATAAAAAAAATAATAAAAGAGGGACAAGAAGAAAAGCAAAAGTATTTGATTAATGCAAAAGGAAGGGTTACAGGAAAACTTAAAAACTAAACACAGGACAGAGAGGACAAATGGAAAAACAAATAATAGAGAAGCACTAGCCAAAGAAATCTGTGTAGGCATAAACATAGAGCAAATACGCTTAAAACACTTAGTTCTGCAGAGAACGAGAGTAAAAGGGGGAACTGTATTAGGGATGGCTCTGTGATACAATGATTTAATTACTGTAAATATGTACATTGTAACCAAAGCCTCAAAATAGGAGGCTTGCACTGCCATACAAAAACTAAAAGTTGTCTTAAAAATGCCTATAACCATAAAAGATTTTATTATCATTTCTTTAGTAACTCACAGATCACTAGAGGGATCGAAGATTACTTTAAAGCAGAAGACAGTTATTATAAGAAATCAAGATCTTCATAACCATCTGTGCTGGAAGATGGTCCAGTCAGTAAAGTGCTGGCTGTGCACAGATGAAGATAGGAGTTCCAATCCCAGCACTGCAGTGGGCGGCGTTCCAGCTTTGACCTGGAAGTTCCAACCCCCATTGAGGCTTCGGTAACTGTCACGCCTACAAGGCGGGGCTGAGACTGGAGCCCTGAAGACCGGACATTCCGATGTGCCGGCTCTCTTGGCTCCTGGCTACTGGATGCTGGAGGTAGACAGAGCAGAGTTCTCCAGAGAACACCACTGGACTGCGCTATACCTTTCCCACACCCTGTAACCTATCCCTTCACTTGTCAGTTACCCCACAGAATAAACCTGCCTTTTAACTCCGTGGAGTGGCCTTAATACTACAACCAATATGGCACCCAAGGAAAATTATGGCTGTGGCACATTCCAGCAATCTGCTAGTCAGGGTGACAGATGATCCCCAGGGATTTTTAGCCCTCCTTTCCCATTGGTGAGTTCCAGGCTCAGCCACATCACTGTCTCAAAAAATTCATTTGGAGAGATATACATGATGGCAGCCATACTAACAGACATCTTCTGTCCTCTACATGTGCTGTACATAACTGTACATATAGGGTGTAATCAGACATTTCTCTCTTGCCTTCCTTTACCTAATTCCTGGTAGCCACTTTCCAAATTACCGCACAAATGCTTATATTAGTTATAAATGCTCAGTCAATAGCCCAGGCTTATTACTAACTAGCCCTTATATTTTAAGTTAACCCATATTCCTTATTTACACAGTACCTTATTTAGCATGGCATATTTATCTCCTGTTCCCTCTGCATCTGCTGGCAACTCCTGACTCTGTCCTTCTCCTTCCCATTATTCATAGTTTTGGTTGTCCCACTTATACTTCCGGTCTGGATATTGGCCAATCTGTGTTTTATTAAACTAATTTGAGTGGCGAATCTTTACAGTGTACAAAAGGATTATTCCACAGCAATAGGGTATTTAGAAATTTTGAGAGACTACCCACTAAAATTGGGAGTAATTTCAGCAAATTGCTAAAAGATGTGAAAAGGAATCCTGTTTACAGAACTGAATTTAATATGCAAACACACCAAATACCTAGGAATAAATGTAACCGAACTGCCTGAGAGCTGTAAGGAAAGCTTTACATGTATCTACTTTAATTTAGATACCTCAAAAATTTGTATTTTTCTGTTGGCATTATAATAAGAGAGCAGAACTCAGCATCTCATAAATACATACATATACAGCAGTATTTTCTGTTTTGAATATATTGTTAGTACATTTGTTCAATGAAGAACATAGGTTCTGATTCACTCATATCATATCTTCAAAAATTGGATAATTTATTTTTGACGACTAGCAGAGATAAATTTACCATGGTAGCTAAACTAGAATGATATTACAATTAAGCTATAAATAGTCTTTGAAAAGCTGTTAACTTATTTTCAAAGTAACTGGAGATTTATTATTAGAAAAATAATACCGTTTTTTCCAATGATAAATAATGAATTCTCACTGACATGTCACTATGTTCAAATGCAATTGAAATTAATTGATGGAGTTATTGAGCAGAGATAGGATCTAAGACCCTTACTGGGGACATGAAACCACAGGTTAAATCAAGTCCTATATTCACTATTTTCTCCTGTATATACACACATTGCTGTGATACAGTTTATCAAATATTTTTAAGTGTTTCAAAACAATATTTAATAATAAAACAGTACAGGTGTTCTAATATATTGTCATAAAATTACCAGCACAACCAATTTTTACTTCCAACTACAAGAGTAAAATAATCTTAATATAAACATGAACATTACAATTATACAACATTTGGCCTAATAACCAAGACATCCAAGAAGTAGCTTGGGAGCAGGTAGGGCACATGCTGTAGACAGTACAAAGACAAAGCTGATAACTCATATCCTGGACAAGATGGGGACCCATGGTGGGAGATGTCATCACAATACTCAGGACTGTGCACAGTTGATCATTTTGAGTTTTCCATTCAATATTTTCATAGCACGAACAGAAGGGGAGTTTTATATTAACTAAATGTATCACAGTCATGCAATACAAAGACAGAGTTGAGGAATTGTTCCATTCAAAGGAGATGAAGCGAAAGATGCCAAGTACTTGCCACCTACAATCCTGGCTTACTACTTCTCAGACTAAAAGTTGGACATTAGTAGGACAGCTGAAAATTTAGTTAAGGTCAAATGCATCCTAATGTACTATCAATATAGTTTCCCCAAATTTTTCATTGTCATTAAATATGGCATTAGCCTCCAGAGAATATGATCCAAGAGGACAAAATGACTTGCAGCCATTCCGTTGCCACTTTATACACTGTACAAACCAGGAGGACAGATTAAGAAAAGCATAGAAAGTAGCAGTAACACTTATCTTATAATGGTACTAACTACCTTAGAAAGTGTCTCAGAATTCACAAAATGGCCAGCCTGTAATGATGGTGACTACCTGCAACATCTGCAGCAACCAGCTGAGGAGTCAGCCTTGAAACCGTCTAGAACAATCTTTTAGGAACAATATTTTCTTGTTATGGTTGGCACTTACCTCATCATACTCAAAATCCTCTAAATCTATTTCTTCGTATTCTTCTCCAGATTCTTCATTCCTGAGAGCCTCCAGGGCCATCGCCAGTTTCTTCCGTAAAATAAAGCCCTTCCAAACTGCCTGAACAAAAATGTGAAGTATGTTATGCAGGGTTACAGATCAAACCCTAAACCAGATTCTCTGTGTTATCCCATTAGGAAGATAAAACATCCTAGAACTTAGTTTAATGGCTCAATAATCTGTTTCTTGAACTTTATGTGACATGTAAAACTGCAAGATAAATTAAACGACCACATGTGTCTGCATCTCCAGAGAGGTCCTTTGTGGTAAGAAGAGAAGTGTCTTTAACACTCCCCTCTACCGCGCATATAGGTCAGCCAATCAATTATCTGACAATTCCTCCAGGACCCATTCTGAACCAAGAAGAAAGACATTTTTAAAAGGTCAGATTTGCTCATTTCCAAATCATTATGTTTAAAATAAGACAAAGCTCATTTAGAGAAACCCCAGTGTATTTAAATGACCATATTAAGGAGGTAGTATCGTGGCCCAAAATAAATTAATTTCAGGAAAAAAAATAAGTTAACACAGAATAATGCAACTAAAAACAGTCCTGTCCCTTAACAATCCTGGAATAGAGAAGCTCTCCAGCCTATGTCCTCAAGTACAGTAAAACTCCAGAGAATTGGAGATGTTCCTATATTACAAGAGTGAGCTTTAGGATGCAGGAAGTCTAAAACCAACATTGAGGTACTGAGTATGTTGAAGTACATATAAAGGTATGATTGCTATTGAAGTACAAATGTATGTATGATTGCTTACATTTAAGAATTAAATACTAAATTATGAAATTTATTTTTAACATGGTTATATATGAATCAACATGTATTGATATATCAACAGAATCTTGAATTTCCCACCACTTGGGAGGTAGAGAGCATAGATCTAGGTGAGGCCCAAGGTTGATCCAGTTTAACAGTGAGTTCCAAACCCTGTTTCAAAAAATAAGAATAAAAAGCTTTAACTCTTCTGACCAATCAGCCTTTGAATATGAATTTGAAACCATGTGCATGCTCACAATAATTGTTAAAAACTAAATTATATGAATAGGAAAGAACTAGATAATAAAATATATGATTCATGCTCTGTGTATAGTTATACAAGATCTTTAAAGTGATTTTTTAATGGTTTTATTGATTATAACCTAAAAGAAATACACCTCAGATGCAAATTGGACTGTGAGAGGTATTTTAGAACAGTTTCAAGCAATCAGATTTTTTATAGCAGTATTATTGATATTTTTGCTACCCTAAGAATCATAATATACAAAGTGGCCAGACTATATTTATCAATGGACATCACCCACATCTGCAACAACCAGTCTCAGAAGTCAGAGCACAGAGAAGAGTCTAGGAAGCTAAATCAGAACCTAAGGAATTGTCCAAGAACCATCGAGAGTTGTCAGTGGATGGATAACCTCCCTGCTTGTAACCTTATGGAAGACTCACTGAAGAGTGCTATATATGCTTTGCAAACTAATCGATAGCTTGCTTCAACCCTAGGCCCCTCCCCACCACCCTTCCATAGCAGCAGCCACCAGTCAAAGCTTTCCATTTCCTTCACTAGAAAACATCCACATTCTCTTCTCCATCTTTCAGTCCCTGGGATTGTGGTTCCTACAGAACATTCTGAATAAGGCACCTGTGTGAAGGCCCACTGTGTGAGTGTCTTCTTTATTTTTGTATAAAAATCCCTGACCTGGCTACACACACACCACACAGGTGAAGAATAAGAGAGAGAGAAAGGGAAAAGGTGAATTAAATATGCCATTGGGACCAGATTTTCTAAAGAAGATAATAGACGCACATGCAGAGTGGAATAAATGAAAAAATTTAAGGTCTCAAATGTAATTTTAAAATAACTGAACACTGTAAAAGGATCACTATTCTATGATGTGACCCATCATATATAAATATGTGACAGTAAATAAGGATCGTTGGTTTTCAAATTTATTAAATGTCTCTCACATTCTATGTACAGATGGTAGATCTTAAAACATGCAGTCAAACCTACATTAATGGATTTTCTATTCTAACAGTGATAGGGACTGAAAATAGACAAAAAAACAGGTAAAGAAAATATGCAGAAGGCTAAAAAATGATATAGTCTAATAATGAACAGTCGGGGCAGAGGGGATACTTCAAGACAATTGCATTTTAGAAATAGAATATCCCAAGACTCCAAACATTCTTGCACTCTTCTGTAGTCAACTTACCTTGTAATTAAACTGTCAAAGATTTCATCAAGAAACATTCAAACATATAGAAAAGTCCTACATTGCCTCCTGGCACTATTCAGACAAACACAAACTCAGCTAAATTTGCTATTACTAATAACACTGTCAGCACATGTGGTCCTGGGCAGGAGCTTGAAGATGTTGATACAGGCTGACACGGGACATATAGTGTCTCACAATGTCACTTCTGTATCTGTAGTTATGGGATTTTAACAAATGAAGAATCAACCACTTAATCTTCTTTGTCATGACTTTCTTCTTTTCTCTGACAGACAGTATTAGATATTTTCTAGTTTTATTCAGCAGTGGAGGCAGAGACTTATGGTTGCTCAAGGTGCTAAGTGGTTATTTAGGGGTATATACTTGAGTCTTTTCATGTTTCCATTCTTACCCTAAAACCTGTGAGACCCTGGCTCCTAGGGATAGGGCCTTACTCTCTGGTCTGGTTGCACTATCAGAAAGACCAATTCTCTATCACTCAGTTCTTCTACCCATCCACACTGTTCACATTGTGATGTGGAAATTGCATTCTTCCTCTCAACACCGAGGCATTCTTCTCAAGCACTGTCTGTGTTCGACTGCTTTTATCCCCATCCTGCTTTCTCCATATGGAAGAAAGTTGTTCCAATCAAATCTCTCCATCAACAGATACAATTCAGTTTCTCCCAACATAACCTTGAAAGTAGTAACAAATAAGTTAGAGATGGATGTGGTAGTATTTGCATGTATCCTCATACCTAGAAGACTACTGCAAGTGCATCAGGAATTTAAAGCTAGCTTTGGCTACATAGTAAGATAGAGGCTAGCATCAATACTTCCTCAAAATACAGGAAAAAAAAGTGAAACTTCAGATTCCAATTTCAGACTGACAGACTGACATATATTTTTAGGAAAAGCAGGTGGTATACCTGGAGTGCAAAAGGTACTATATTCTCATTTACTTTTTAAACCCTACTTTTACTTTTGTTAATTTGTCTTTTACCTAACCTGTAGATTTCTAGTTCAGCTTAGGATTTTAGTCAATTTACGCCAAGCTTAAATTTAACTCTGTTGCTTCGTTACATTGGCATAGCATCGAACCACTTTAATATGTATATCTATACCCATAGTTAATAACCACACAGCCTTAGTCAGAGAAGCCTCCCTTTCCAGGGAACTTCAATAAAAATGGAGATTATGGATGCATAAAGTGAGAATAAGTGATGGTTTAGTGCACAGCCTTAAGTCATGTATACCATCCACTCCAAGGATCAAAAATAATGAGGAAGACTATATATACAGACTATAAAAGCCTGAAGGTATAGGGAAGGGCTGAAAATGTCATCTGGGCAGTCTATTGCCTTTGCAGTCTCAACAATGATAGTGACTTCACTGTCTGCACAAGAATAGGCCTTCCACAGCCAAACAAAGATGGAGGAATAAGTTAGGGGATTCTACCTCTCACTACTTGTTGTTGCTTATTTTTGCTCTTTTGGAGGTGCCCACCATCCAGCTCCCAAATAAATCACACATGGAGACTTATTCTTACTTATAAATGCCTGGCCTTAGCTTGGCTTGTTTCTTGCCAGCTTTCATTAACTTAAATTATTCTGTCTTTTGCCTCTGGGCTTTTCCCCTTCTCTTACTTCTGTAAATCTTACTCTCACTCCATGACTTGCTGTGTAGCTGGGTGGCTGGCCCTGGGAGTCCACCTCTTTCTTTGGCTACTCCTTTTTCTTCCTCCAAGATTTCTCCTATGTATTTGCTCTGCCTGCCAGCCCTGCCTATCCTTTCTCCTGCCTTGCTATTGGCCATTCAGATCTTAATTAGGCCATTAGCTGTTTTAGACAGGCACAGTAACACAGCTTCACAGAGTTAAACAAATGCAACATAAACAAAAGTAACAAACCTTAAAATAATATTCCCCAACACTACTGAACTATTTTCTATGGATATATTCAGAGAAAGGGGGTATAGCATTGCCTTCAGTCACATTGTACACTCTGTTGACTTTACAAGGCTCAAATGGAGGCTTGCAATTCAGTGGGAAGACACGATCATGGTTATCCTAAATATACTCACAAAGATAAAATTATGAATGGTTGCTATAGATTAAATTATAAAATGTAAATATACTAATAAACACAAATATTAGATTAGCTCAGAAATTTATGTATAGTAATGAGCATATATTTATCACAGAGCAGGCATTCATTAAATATTATCAATCCTAAATTCCTGGCCCCTTTACTTCTAGCAACTTAGCTTGCCAATTAAATAAGTCATGTGACATTAAGTATTATGTAAAGTTAAAAGACACAGGTGATTAACTCTTGGTCACTTTTGCTTCTAAGGATGATGTAGCAGAAATCTTAGATGGACTTATTAATAAAATCAAACCTGAGCCAGGTATTGGGGTGAAATGCTGGATGATCAGAGATGCAGAACAAGCAACAGCTTACCTCACCTGGCCAACTTCTCAGCTGATCCTGTTTCCTCAGACTGGAAGCTTCTGTGTCCTCATATCTGAATGGCTCTCAGCTGAACTGCTGCTCGAAAGCCTGAATGCTTAACCAGCCAAATGCTTAACCAGCCAAATGCCTCGAGTTTCTGGTCCTCATGCCTTATATACCTTTCTGCTTTCTACCACCACTCCCTGGGATTAAAGGCTCGCTTTCTGGGACTAAAGGCGTGTGTCACCATGCCTGGCCATTTCCAATATGGCCTTGAACTCACAGAGATCCAGAGGGATTTCTGTCTCTGGAATGCTAGTACGATTAAAGGCGTGTGCTACCACTGCCTATCCTCATGTTTAATATTGTGGCTGTCCTGTTCTCTGACCCCAGATAGGTTTATTAAGGTACACAATATTTTGGGGAAACACAATACCACCACAGGATGAACTATATAACAAAAAGCTTCATTTAGTAAATAAATAAAATAAAAAGGTAATCAAGTTAAAATTCATTTGGAAATATGGTCTTGGTGGTACTAAGGTAAATATTTTACACATTTACTTTTATTTATTTACTTATTTATTTAATTTTCTAAATAGCATACAAAGTAGCATTCTTCCTAATGGCTTTGTCATTTTTTTTTTTATTGATTCTCCCTTCCTTTACTCTTCCCCTCCATTTCTCTGGGCCATGAGCCCACTGTACCCTTCTACTCCCAGAATTCCCTTCTTTCAATTCTACTTCTTGACTTCTAAGTTTGTAACTGAAGCTGATATGTTTAGAATTTTTAATTTTTGTTAGAGTTTTAAAATAAATTTCTAGAATAGCTATCAATTGGGTCAAATTATTAGCTCCCACTACACAAATTTTAGATGATTTGACAAATACTACATTGAAATAGTAGTGCTTGGGAACAGTAACCAAAAATTTCCCCCAACTAAAAAGGTTCAAGGCCAGAATGGATTCATCGCAGTATTCTATGATGACCTTCAAAAAACTAACACCAATACTCCTCAAATTGTTCCATAATAGAAAGGAAGGGAAAGTTCCAGATTCTTTTCACGAACAATATTTTTATCACTCTATTACCCAAACCAATTAAAGATCCAACAACAACAACAACAAAAGAGATTGATAGGCCAATATCCCTGATTAGTATAAATTTAAAAATTCTCAAAAAAATACTTGCAATCTAAATTCAAGAACACATAAACAAGATCATTCACAATCAAGCCATTGTATTCCAGAGATGCATGAACTGTTTAACATAATAAATCACTTAGACTCAAGGACAGAAACCACATGATCATCTTAGGCTACTGACTTTCAGATTAATTTTATGTTCTGCTACTTTGCTGAATATTATTATTAGCTATAGGAACAATACTAAGTGAACTCAGTAGATCTTTAAAAAGAGCACATGAACTTGAGAAGCAAACAGGGTGAGGTGTATTGATTCAAAATTCATTATATGTACATATCATATTCTCGATAAGAGAAACTAAAGCAGATAATAATAAATGGAAAGGTATAAAACATCAGTGGCCTTCCTATATACCAACTACAAACACACTGAGAAAGAAAGCAGGAAACAAATCAGTTTACAATAGCCTCATAAAATATCTTGAAATAAATCAAATCAAGCAAGTAAAGGACTTCTACAATGAAGAGAAGTTTTAAATATCATTATGTGGTTCAGTTTGAACCACATTCATGCTCATAATATTTCAGATATAAGGATTATTATCTACAGTTTTAATAGTAAGCAGAACCATAGCTACCTGCTAGCCTACAGCCTGCAAATCTATACAAGTGTATAATAAATTCAAGTAACTTTAAATCACTAAACCTTTTTAAAATACAGAATTACTGAGTGAAAGATGAGTAAAAAAATTTTATGACTAACTCTGCTATCAAAAGTTTGAAATTAACCTGAATATGAAGAGCAGCCTTCTCCCTCAGTTCTTGGATATTCATAACATTTTTTCTTCTTTTTTCATTTGAAGTAGTCTGGTTATTAGTGAAGGGATTATGCAGCGTTTCTGTTGTGGTAGGATGTGTTTTTGCAGAGAAATTGATTTGTCTGCGTGCAACGTAACTACGCCATTGGGCTTGGATTAACACAGCTGCCTTACTAAAAGAAAAAAAAAAGAAAACTATTTTAGTATGCATGAACACACAGAAGAGGTCTTCATAAGCTGCTACAAACTATGTCTTTTATATATGACAGGGAAAATGCACCCATGGACTTTCAACAATATGGGTGCCTGTGCAGGGTCACCACAAGGCAACACCAATTGGTATGGTGTTATGGATGAGGATAATCTTACAAAGCCCCACACCTAGATGAAGAGCTACAGATGATAAATGCCTGCTGAGAAAGGAAAATCGGTGTTATTCAGGACTGAGCCCCTGATAGGTTATCCCGTCCCACACGGTTATCCCTAAATACATATGAACAACATTAAATGGGTAAGTCAAGTTGTATTTATAAATAAATATGTGCATATATGTATATATATATGTGTGTGTGTGTAAAAAATAATTAAGAAAAAGTTATAAATTTGAGAATGAATAAAAGAAACACAGAAATTGGAGGGGGAGAGGGAAGGGAGAAAATTATGTAAAAATAGCACTCATAAGAAATTCTCAAAAAATAGAAGAGGTCTTTGTGACCTGTACGTGAATAGAGAGAACATAAAATGTCATTTGAAAACAGAACCCCTTCTTTGTTTAATTATTGTCATAAATGTAAATTACTATAGACATCCAATCTGAAAGAAAAAAATGAACCAAGTGTTCAGAAAGGGATTTATTTAGTTTAAGAGAGATGTTTAAATTTTGCTTTGTTTTAATTCCTTAAAGATGAAAGGTATTAGAGATTCTTCTAAATAAAGAGAACATTGTTAAGGTGGGGAGAGTGTACAGAAGAGGGGTTCTAAAAGTATAGAGCAATATGGACTTGGCAGGAAGCGTTAGATGCTTATCACTATGGATTGCCTTAGATAGGACAAGGAAATGACATTGATAGCATTCTTCATGGTAAGAGGAAGGACCCTAAGAGGTTTTACCAGCTTTTCTTTACTTCTTGGCCCCTTGAAAATACTCTATTCACTTATATGTCCATTAGGAAATTCTAATGTAACACAAATCTTAAAAGGTCTTATTAATTGAAAACCCAGAGCCAGATATTGGTGTGAAAACTGAGAGATCAGAGGAATAGGAAAAGCAACAGATAACCTCACCCCACTGACTCCTTAGCCTCCAGAGAGACCTATTTCCTGTATACCCATGCTTATATGCCTTTCTGTTCTTCCATTTCACTTCCTCTCTCTGCCCAGCTACATCACTTCCTGTCTGTCTGTACAGACCTCTATGGTTAGTGCAGGGATTAAAGGTGTGTGCCACCATGCCTGACTCTGTTCCCAGTGTGGACTTGAACTCACAGAGATCCAGATGGATCTCTGCTTCCTGAATGTTAGGATTAAAGGTGTGTGCTACCATTGCCTGACTTCTATGTTTACTGTAGTGGCTGGCTTTTTCCTCTGATCCTCAGATAAGCTTTATTGGAGTACACAGTTAAAATATCACCACATTCTAACATGTCATAGCGAACAGCTATTTGTCAATTTTAGACACTGAGTAACTCTCCTGAGTTGGGATTTGTTTCCTTTCTCATACAGATCATTGAAGGAATGTTATCAAGGTACAAGTGTAATCAAAATTCTATCTTAATTTCTTGTGGAATTCCTGAATTTGACTTAAAAATTTGGAGAACAGATTTCATTCCTCAAAATTTCCTTGACAGAGTTTTCAATAAGTTTATGCTTGATTTGGTGGATTGAATGAGATGTAAACCCATAATCTTGAACATTTAAATATTTGGTCTGGAGGTTTTCCATGTGTACTCCCAGCTGTGGCTCCAGACACCATGCCTTCCTGCTGCCATGCTGCCTTGCTCTAATGGTGATGTACTCTTATCTCTTTGGAACTTTACTCTCAGATAAACCCCTTCTACAAATTGCCTAGATTAGGTGTATTATCACATCAATAGAAAAGTAACTTACATGGAAGTTGGTACCAGGGAGTGGTTTATTTTGTGAATGAGAAGGCCTGAGAAATATCACAACAGGCTCCTAATAACGCAGTTAAGAACTAAGCCTCAGTTCCTGCTTCTTGAAACTGAGAAGGCAGTTTCTGAGGAAGCCACAAACAAAGGACAATCAATTACTGGTGTCCCTGACAGTAAGCATGGAGGAAACTGCAAGTAGCCAGTTTCCACAGCAGCTCAAGGTAATAACCAAATAAGGACAAAGCCTGGGACTTGTCCAGGTCTGCCAAAAAGTAGGAATGCTATAGCTGTAGCCAGCACTTGCTAGCCCTAGCCAATTAGGAATGTACTAATATGATTGCCACTCACATAAGTCAGTCATATCTGAGATGACCTAACTGTCCCTGAAACTCCCTTCAGCTGTGCATCAAAGGAGCCTGCAAACCTCTCTCAGGGTGGCTATTTTGCCTTTGTGTAGGATGTGTGGCCCCAGCATGCTGGTACCTTATTCTCCAGATAATAAATGCTTTTGCTGATTGCATTGTGGATGGTGGTCTTTTGTGGGACTTCTCCAAGACCCTAATAGTGAAGAACCTGCACATGTCATTTTTGTGGGAATGCAGTTACTCTGGGAATTTGGACCAGAAAAGCTATTGAATGCTGTAAAGAGAGATTAATGAGCCATTTTAGAGGAGCTTAGAAGAGAGTAATACTGAGAGCAATTTGAACCATGGAGACCCCAGTCAATAGGTTTCCAAGGGGAACAATATTATAACAACTGAGAATATTGTTGTTACATTTTGGTAAAAAAATGTGCTTGAGTTCTGCCCTTGTCCTAAGTACTTTCCTGAAGTTATATCTAAAATCTAATGGACTAATTGCCAGGGGAGACTTCGAAAAGATTTAATATTGATGCTGTCCTATGGTGACTAATAATCACTACTGTGCAGTTCTACAAAGAAGAGCAAGTGGGCAGAAAGCAATGTAGAGTTAGAAGAGAAAGAGAACAATGTTGCAGTCAAGGCTTGTACTGGGAGAAATCAGGAAATTCAGGAAAGACTTGATCTGCTTTGGAACAAAGGGAAGGGTACCCTAAGGGTAAGCTTCTGAAGTCTGAAAGCAAAATTCCTAAGGGATTTTCTGCTCCAAGAAAGGAACAACAAACAAAAGCTTCCACAAAGTGATTCTAGGGGCCAAGGATCTATTCCAACCTGTCAGCCATATCTTCTAAACCTACCCAAAGATCACCACCAACTAGGATTCCAGTATTCAAGTGCCTGAGACAGGGGTACCTCATTGAAACCACCACATTCCATTTCCCTACACCTACAGCCCATATCATAATGAAAATATATTTAGTCTAATGTCAAGGTCCCCATAGTCTTTAGATCTCACTATTATTAGAAGTCCAAAGTCTCTTCTAAAACACACATACAAACAGTAAATATAACATCTATAAAAGGAAAAGGTCTTACCTTGCTTCAATGTGCTCAGTATTTTGATGATTATCAGAATTTGCCATCTTCATTTCTTGGAATGAGGCTATTCTGGTGGAGGGACTGCCTATCCTACTGTGTTCATTCTTTTGTACCATGTTTTTCTCCTGATTTCTTCCTTCTGGTTCCTCCCAGTTTAATGGGGATGGTCTGGAGCCAGAGTCCATCTGGTTTTCAGAAGTATCTGGTGAATCAGTCCAAGAATGGAAGACCTTGTTTTGGAGTGTGCTGTTGGTGTTTGAAAACGCTGGATGTTTTTTCTCGGTTTCTGGTTCAGCCTTCTTGATGATATTTACATCCCCATGTTCATGTACATGTCTGCACTCATTACTGAGTTTCATTAAGTTCTTATAGTAGTGACAGAGTTTGTCTGCAGCATGCAAAGTGAGAATGTCCCTGAACAAATCAAAGATGAGAACATTAAATAAGTAGAACTACACCAACGGACATAAAAACGTGTAGGTTTTAAAAATAAAATTTACTATATGGCCAAAGATGGACTTAAAATTGTCAACACACTTCATTATAATTTATTTCTAATCACTTATAGACAATTTTGTATGATTTTTGAACAAAACTCAAAATATTAGTTTATTAAGATCTACGTCAAACAAGACCAAAGATTTGAAACTTTTAAGTCCATTTTAATTCAGGGTATTTTTCGTTTTAAAAAAAATCAACCTTTTACTATTACAAACATGAGAAATAATGACTACCTCAATTTGGAGAAGTTATTCATGAACGAAAAGTATTTTCTACATTGACTCGTGTTGCACAAAATATTTTGTATTGGAGAGTCAAAGTACTTAAATTATGGGAAACTTTTCATTTCTGTTTTTCTATGGACAACTGTTACCAATGGCAAAAATAACTCAAACATAAATGATTAATGTCCTCTTGAACAATTATTGGATTTCTGTATTTTAGGGTTTAATCTTATGTAATTGATTAAAATTCTATATTTACTCGTTAGTCATACTTTCAACTTTCATGATTCCTGCTTACTTTTGAGTGTGCAGCTCAGTTTATAGCACTTGTAAAGTATACACAAGGCGCCTATTCTACCACATGCCATAATAAACAAGTAAATAAATAAATTATAATTTGACAACTGTTATATGGATATAGTTAATAAATAGTAATAATTTGTTTGAATGTTTTTATTCCATTAAAACCATTTTAAGCAGGTGAAAATTTTAATATGAATTACCCATATAGTCACAAAATTTTCAAATAAAAAATGAACTGATAGAAATATGTACATCAAAATTAATTATTAATAGTAATAATTATGACTTAGTTTCTAGACACCCTTAGAGCACACTGACCATACCAGACTGCTATCCAATACCAATGATCAATCCTGAAGACATACATAAGTGCCATTGTATGGAATTGTATTTAAGTTATTTAAGTACTTAGGTCGTGTGTGTGTGTGTGTGTGTGTGTGTGTGTGTGTGTGTTACACATATTATGTTACACATAAATATTTGTAACAACAAGTAAAGAAAAAAGGAGTCCATGCAATTAGAAGAGGTCTTTCTGTCTTTCTTGGATAGCAATTATAAAGCAGATTCAACAGATATTTCTGAGAACCTGATAGACTCTGGCTCCAGACCTTCCCCATTCAAGGGGGTACATAGGAAGAATGGAAGGGAGGGAAGAGAATAGAAAATGGTATAATTATATTGTAATCTCAAAAGTAAAAATGTATTAAGTAAACAATGAAGATATGGCTTAGTAATTTCATTAAACATTAGGAAACACATACTCTTTTTTCTCTTTATAAAGGAACAACTATAGGTGACACATTCAGAAATATTAATGCTCTTGCATTTTCTGTAGCAATGAAAAAATCAAATTCTGTTATGGAAAGACCAGTTTAATTCATTCATTGGAATGCATTCGTAATTCAAGGTCAGGAAAAGGAAGCTCTCAGTTTTCAATACTGGATTAGGATAACTCCTAGCTTTTGTCCTCTGAACATATAGAAACAAATTTATGACTACTAGATAATGCTAAAGGTAGAAAATGCCCCTGACACACCGCTTCTAATCAAACTAGTGTAATCATAACATATCTAATCATGCATTTCCATTATATCATTTATTTTAAATACAACAGGAGGAAAATCATAATCTTACCCCTTCTGTGTGATATACTTGTCAGTTAATAAGTTGAACTCTTGAAGTTGATGCTGACAAAGTGCCAATAAACTTCCTAGGTCTTGGTGATAGTGTTCTTCAATATGGACATCAGAGTGAGGTTTTAGGATGTCACCATTGAGGATTCTTAGAGCAGGTAATATTTTAAGTATAGAATGCCTAGGAAGAAGTTAATAATCTCAATAAGGACTTATGTTTTAAAATAAACATAAAATATCACATAGCAAGCATAGAATGCTTATCTCAGAAAATAGTTAAATTTACTTAAAACATTAATATTCTGTCATATACAACATGAGTTTTACAGATCCTATAGCTTTATCTTACAATGAATAATAACCTCAAATTGCTAATGAGAGAATCAATGTTGGAAACTTGGGCAAAAATTTACAATACAAAATTGTCACTCTTATAAAAATAATAATCTGAGAAACTGTATAATGACAATACCTTTGAAAATTGCTGTTTACTTTAGAGCTAAGGCAAACTTTTATTGAGTCTCATTAAAATATAGTGAGTGGTGTTAAAACGGGGTGGAAAGTATTCTGGTTTTATATGATCAAAGACTTCTAGAATTATATTTTCTCCTTAATTTTGCTAGAGAATATAATAATAGACCTTTTGAGATATGATTAAAAGACTAAATCAGTTTACTCTCTGAAGGCATGAGAACAGGACAGATAGCAATATCTGTAGATCAAACTTAGTCATTAGAAAGTATCTGCCCAAGCCTTTCAAGAGGAAAGTGTGTTTCACAATGTAGTTAACACTGTTTCACAATGGTCACAGGGGAAAACTATATGCTTTGGGATGATCTGTATGTCAAATTGCTCTGATTGGTCAATAAATGAAACACTGATTGGCCAGTGACCAGGCAGGAAGTATAGGCGGGACTAACAGAGAGGAGAATTGAGAGAACAGGAAGGCAAAGGGAGACACTGCCAGCTGCCGCCATGACAAGCAGCATGTAAAGATGCCAGTAAGCCACGAGCCACATGGCAAGGTATAGATTTATGGAAATGGATTAATTTAAGATGTAGGAAGTAGATAGGTAGAAGCCTGAGCCATTAGGCCAAACAATTTAAAATAATATAAGCGTCTGTGTGTTTATTTTATAAGTGGGCTGTAGGACTGCCGGGCTTGGCAGTACCCAGAGAGAAAAAAACTCTAGCTACAACTATACTTCTCAAACAAATAAAAGAAATTAACTCCTTCTTAGAGAAAACCTAAGACACTGATGACCGATACCAAATTAAAAAAAAAAATAGAAAGAGACATGACATGATTGTGGATAAAAGAACTCAATGTTATCAAGGTAACAATTCTTCCCAAATTAATTTAGAGATTCAATTCAGTCTCAACAAGAATCCATGAAGGTATTTAATTAATGTTAATAAATGAATTCAAAAATTTATATAGAGAGATGGAAGATCCAGGAATGTCATTCAAGAAAACATCTTACTTCTAGACTAAATTTGGAGCTATGGTAAGTAAGACAGTATGGATTAGGTAGAAACAAACAAACAAAAACAAAAAGGCACATTTATCAGCAGAATAGAAATGAAGGCCAAATGTACAGCCACATGAATCTTTGTCAAAAGAGTAAACACAATCAAATGCAGAAAAGGTGGGGACATTTAAATGGAAAAAATTCTGAATGTAGAGAAATACACACCTTTCACAAATATTCACAAATATTAAGTAAAAAATGCATCATGGACATAATTATAAAATTAAAGTATATAGAAGATAACACAAGAGGAAAAAGTCTAGTGCAGTGATAACCTTTTAGATCAAACAAACAAACAAAAAAATCATGAAAAGGGGAAAAACATTGAAAAGCTGAATACAATTAAAATTCAAACTTCTACTCTATGGGGAAAAAAATGAGAAAATAGAACAACCTACAAGGAAGGAGAAAATATTTGAAAATATAAATCTCATAAAAGACTTATTGAAAATATACAAATAAAAATTAAAATAAGTCATAAAACTAATTTAAAAAATGGGCAAGAGAATGAAACAGACACCTTACTGTGGTGATTTGAATAAGAATGGCCCCCATAGGGGCATATATTTGAATGCTTAGTTAACAGGGAGTAGTATTAGTTAAAAGGATTAGGAGGTACTGTCTTGTTGGAGTAGGTGTGGCCTTTATTGGAGGAAGAGGGAGTAGGCTTTGAGTGGTCCCTGTATCTCTCTATTCCTGATGTCTGTGGGTTCAGATATAGAACTCTCAGCTAATCTGCCTGCTTGCCACTATGGTCATAATGGACTAAACCTCTGAAACAGTAAGCAAGCCACAATTAAATGCTTTTTAAAATAATATTTGCCATGGTCATGGTGTCTATTCGCAGCAATAGAACACTGACTAAGACACTTACTAAGGAAGGTTTACAGAAGACAAGTATATTAAAAATGTACAGTTTCAAATTCACTAGGGACCTGCAAATGGTTAAAAATTATTAAAAATAATAATGAGCTAACATGCACATCTTTCAGAATGGTCAAAATCCAAAACACTGATGACAATCAACACACATGAATGATCCAGAGCAACAGAATTCTCTTACATTTCTGCTGTGAACCACAATATGTCACATTTTCACAAATGTGATTAAAAAAAAAAACAACAACTAAATATGCTATTCTAGATAACTGAGAAATAACTCAGGATTTACTCAAATGAATTAAGAATCAAAGTCCACACTAAACCTCTATAAAGGTACTGACAGCCACTTTATTCATTCATAAGTGTCTAAACTTGGAAGCAAGCAAGTTGTAATTTGAGGGTGAGGGTTAGCTGGTCCAGAGAGCCAAGAAGAGACTACTTAGTGCCGAAGAGAAGTGACCCATGAAGACAGGGCGTGATGACAACAAAATTCATATTAATAAAAAGAACTCAAAATAAAGGGTGCTTCCTACTGTTTGACTCTCAGAATAGGGCCCTCTTGGAAATGTGGAACTACAGAAAGAGACTAGAAAGATCACTGTCTGTCAAAGGATTGGAGGAGCATGGATTTGGAAGGAAGTGGAAGTATTCTGTTTATTTGCATTAATTTGAAGAATGCAATGTTGAGATAACTGTTATCATAGGAATGATAACAGTTCATAGCTATTGAAATAAAATATTGAAAGTGTAAACATTTGATTAGGTTATCGCAAAATCAAAGAAAGCTTACTTTCTAAAATAATGCTGCTATTGAATATAATTTATGCATTTATCCAGCACACAAAATAGAAAGTCACGGCAGACTTAGAACTAGAAAAATAATGTTTTAGCTATGCATGACCTGCATCCATTCCTTCTTCATTCTCTGAGACATTTTTGTTCTCTTTTCTAGATCTTAGACTGTATCCAAATGTAGAGTTTTTTGCATATATATATGTGTGTGTGTGTGTGTGTGTGTGTGTGTGTGTGTGTGTGTAGTATTGTTTATATTTTATACTCAAAGTATTAAAGTTAATGTGGAACCCCACAGCTTCCATTCCAAATGCTCGTTCTACCTGTATAGAAGTTCACTGGGTAGTATGGACATTTAATCTGGTTAATTTTCATGTGTGATGCTTTTATTTACTTGCAAGGTTTTTTTTTATAATAAAGTTTATAAAATTTAAAAATTAAGGCTGCTAACAATCAAAACACAAGGGAGTTATCCATTTTCCACATTCTTTCCTCACAAACATTTTATCATGATTAATTAAGTAGCATATTGTTCTGCCTCCATAGAAGCACTTGGTCGAGATTCCTACAGGACATGACAATGCCAAACTAACATCTAATTCCAATTATAAATCTAATGTATGGTATTTAATAAAAGGCAAAAAATGAACGATAATTTTGTATCATCCTACATAAACGAGAAAATGCTCTGATTCTATAACTCATACTGTTGGTTGAAAGACAATTCTTAAACTGTGGGTCAGCAACCCTAAACCTTCCAGAGCTGGATGGAAATGCCCTTAGAACATAATGAATGATTTGTTCTGTTTTTAGAACCAAGTCTGTTTTTGTGTGATATCTTATTCTTCAGAGTGAACTTAAGTGGATGAAGGAATGAAGTGTGTCATGGCATGTTGTCAGTGGGAAAATATATATCAACTAAATCAATTTTCCTATTATACCTTATCACTTAGGACCTGGTTTAAAAAGTTTATACCTTCTAGAGTATAATAATTTCTCATTGAACAAAATAATACCAAGTCATTGAACAGAATTTTCGCCAGGAAAAAAAAAATGATGCTGGACTCCATTTGATTGGACTGATGAAACAAAACTAAATAGGTCTTCTTGAGCAACCATCTCTCAGGTCTCATTTTGGCCAAATAAGGAGAAAATAACAAAAGGAAACAATACTTGGGCTGCTATTATAATAGCCATATATCTAATATATTCGTTCTTAGCCTTAGACATTCCCTAAATTTCCCAAGGCAACCAACAGCTGCTGAGAGAGGGTTATTCAATTTTCTTTAGATCATCCAGTTTGAAAGTGATTGTCCTAAACATATGTGGATATACATATGAGGAATACTAAATGGACTAAGTCATTGTGTATATATGTATTAAAGATTTTAAATATACATATTTAAATGTACATTATACATGAAAGGAAGAGTTCATGAAGCTGAGAGGGAATAGGGGTTTGGGAGGATTTGGAGGGAGGAGAGTGTGAGGCAGAAGTTCTGTAAATACAGCACTAATGTACGAAATTCTAAAAAAGAATGTTTTTTTAAAATAAATAACTGTTCTTTTCCAATGACTGACAGAAAGAGAGTAGATCGGGATGTGGCAGGAGAAAGGGTGGAGCTGAAAGGAGTAGAGGGAGAGGAGACTGTAGTCAAGATATATTGTATAAGAAAAAGAATCTATTTTCAATAAAATGGAAAACAATACATATGTAATATATAGTTCATGTTTGCTCAATATATACAATGAATTGAATTAGAAGGAGAGTATAAAAAGTTATAAACTAATAAGATGCATGGTTCTCTTCTTTAATAACATTAAAATTTAGTAGTAAAAATTTAATTTTACTAGTGAAAAAATAGATGATTAAATAATTGTATGAAAATTATTGTGTTACCAACTCTACTTTCTCAAATTACTTTAAGCTTGGAATTCTTATCAAGACATTAAGAAAGGGTAAATCCCCTCTGGAAAAGGTACAGGGACCTTTGAGGAAGAGGGAGTGGGAAGATTGTAAGAGCCAAAGTTGCTGGATTATACCCAGGAGGGTGTGTGCTGGGCACAACAGGTTTAGTTACTCATAGGAACTCACAAGGATTGTGGCAGCGTACACAAAGCAGGTGTAGACCCAAACCAGATAAAATCCCTGAATGGTGAGTAGAGGGGAGGCAGAAAATCATATTGCAGCCAAGGAGCTGTTAGCATCTGATAGCTACTGAGAGAGAGAGAGAGAGAGAGAGAGAGAGAGAGAGAGA
>CABHPH010162280.1:0-21344 GCA_902168325.1 Peromyscus nudipes | reverse complement strand
GGAGAGAGAGAGAGAGAGAGAGAGAGAGAGAGAGAGAGAGAGAGAAAGGTCAGCCACACTGTGGAGCAGGCCCTACTATCAACATGAAGAAAACAGGCCTGTTTGGGAAAAGGGTGACTAAGGGACTTAATTTAACTTGATTTATATTCACGGAAGTAGAGAAGCTTCCCTATATCTCTTTTCCTCACACGGGTAGCCCTCCTCTTGTCAACATCATCATAAAAGAAAATTGATAAATTTGCAAGTATTCATGAGTCTACACTGAATTATCAGCCAAGTCTATGGTTTGCACTGAGTTCACCCTTGGTTTTGTGTGTTCCAGCAACTATAAAACAATGCATATCTGGCACTATTGTATTAAACAGAGAAATTTTGTTGTCCTACAAATCCTTCTAAACAAACAAACAAACAAAAAATTGTTGGGCCAGGCGGTGAAGGTGCAAATCTTTAATTCCAGCACTCGGGAGGCAGAGCCAGGTGGATCTCTATGAGTTCGAGGCCAGCCTGGTCTATAGAGAGAGATCCAGGACAGGCACCAAAACTACACAGAGAAACCTTGTCTCAAAAAACCAAAACACACAAACAAATAAAAATAATATTGGGCAAAACACAGACACACACATACACAGACACACACACACACACACACACACACACACAAACACACTGAGGAGAAGATGGAGGAGGAACAGGAGGTAGAGACTAAAAGATAGGTGGGTAGGAAGGTGAGGGTGCAATATGGGAGGCATTGAGGGAAAATACAATCAAAATACGTTGTATGAAATTATCAAAGAATACAAACATATTTTTTCTTTTTTTAGGAAGTAAAATCAAGTAATTTTAAGGACAGCACTGGATGTCAGATGGTTTCCAAATATTGCAGTTGGCACTATTTGTCAGTCCCAGATAAGAAAGGGACAAAATAGTATTTCTATCACTAGAAACTTTCCATGTGGCTAATGATAGAAATATCATTATATAAATTATTTTAGCTAGGGAGTGTAATTTAAGTAAGACTGAGCTGGTCTTGGATTTCTGTTTTAGCCTTATTTTGATGTTGTCTTCCTCACTTTGACACACAAAAGTTCCCAAGCAGTTCACTTAAATCAGAATTTTTTGAAATTCTACTTGATGTAAAAATTTGCATGGATATTCAAGACAGTAACAATATTTTAAAATCTGAGAGATATATAATCAAGATTCAAATTGAATTTATTTTTTAAAATATAGTTATTTTCCTTAACTTTTGAGGTGAACAGCAAAAGACAACAGTGTATGGATTGTCCTTAAGTTCACCAGTCAGCCTTGTGAGCTTAAGAGGAATATATGGGAAAGCTGATTAATGTAGGGAATGAAGTATAAGAACACTGTGAGATTTCAAGATTAGTTTTTCCAGCTGGGCTCCTCCTACTCAAGAGCCAAATCAATATTTCATCCAATGAAAACTTCCTGGTGCATATTCTGCCACTTAACAAGCTCCATTAATCATCAGTCAATGAAACAAATTCTCAAAGGAGATTTCAAATGTTGCCTGTGGATTATGTCTTAAAAGAGAGCTTTTTTCAGTACATCAGTTTTTGCATGTTATCACTGGCTTGACATGAAAGTAAGAAACCAATTGGGAAAATCTATAACTAATCCCTTTGTGGTACCATGGGGTTATGTAAAGTTCACTGAAACAAACTGTATCAAAGTTGCCTTAGTCCTTTCATTAACAAATCCATATTTTATAGACTTCTTGATTTTAAACCCTTTAGATAAATGAATCTCTTCTTATAGATAATGGAATGTATATTAGAACAATTGATCTAACTGAAATTTGACAGGCTCAATTTTCAAGTAAGGAATATGCCGGTCCAGTTTTACTTTATCGGTCCAACTTTCTTTTTTTTTTCCAAGTTTCATAAGGAAAAAATTGAAGTAGTAAGTTAAATAATTAAATGGGCTCATAAGGAGTTGACGGAAAATGTTTCTTCTATCAAAGCAAAATCCAAGTTAATATCACAATAAGTTGACTTTTCATCGATGCTTACATCACAGTCATATTTTTAAATTTTCATTAACTCATCTATATGTGAGAAAATATTATAGGCTAATGATATTTTAGAACTACTATTAGAACATACAAAGATAAGTTAAACTATTCAAGTAACTCTAACAATTTTTGTAGGAAAATTGGTAGCATATTTTGTCACAAGAAATGATAAATAGGATACTCATGGATTAAAAACTACTTCTTTACCTCCAGTTTATTTCCTGAAGTACTGGGTTCCCAGTGAGACAAAGCTCACGGAGAGAGTAGCATGCATTGAACCAACACATGACACTTGTCAGATCTAAAAATAAAAAAAAAGAAAGAAAAGAATTTGCAAAGTAGCATAGATAATTTTAATATAAACTGTTATAAATAAATCACCAATTTCGCAGTTAAAATAAAATTGTATTTTAATAGTTTAGTTTTTCCCATTGAATACCTCCAAGCTTTCAGAACAGACGGGGTGCTGAATAGAACAGAGACTAGTAGAAAATTATGTTTCTATCATTCAGAACTTTTGAACTTTGATAGCTCATTTCTACAGTCCAGTTTTAGACTGTCTTGATATGTGAGAACCGAATGAGATAATGTAATGTTCTACTATACTTAGAACAAAAGTTATAACACCAAATATAAGTAATACAATATGGGCTGAAGCAAAATACATCAACAGACACAATCACCTAGACCTTCTATACTTTTAAAAATAAAGCTTATAGGTAAATCTAGGCTACTCTATAGAGCAATGTGTAGAGACTTGATTTCCCACAGAAAACTAATGCTGACTACACATGCATCCTTCTGCGCACACACGAAGACACAGACATGATATGTGTATTTCAAGTCCAGATCTGACAGAAAGGAAACACACAACATATCCTTTTAGTAGTTCTATGATTTCAATATTTTTCTGTCTAGAAGAAGATTATGGCTCATCTAGTCGTACAGTGGCATCCACAGACTCTGTTTTGCTGAATTAAAGTGGTAATTGTTAGAAAGGAGGCTAGAGCTTGTGGGGGAAAGGCTTGAGAAGAAGGTACATGAGTGTTGGATATGTCTTTTGAGAATTCATTACATGGTCTTGGCAACGTGTTAAGTATTGTGCAGACTGTAAAGACTCAAAATATCTGAGGTTTCCAGCTTTAGGAGAAAGGTCTAATAAGCCTAATGTTAAGGGGACTGGCCCTGCCTGGACTGAGTCCACCAGGTTGATCTCAATCCTCGGGGGAGTCTTTGCCCTGGAGGAGATGGGAATGGGGGGTGGGCCGGGGGGAGGGGGGCGGGGCGGGAGGGGGGAGAACGGGGGAATCTATGGCTGATATGTAAAGTTGAATTATATTGTAAAATAAAATAAAATAAATTCAAAAAAAGAAAAATAAATAAATAAATAAATTAACAAGTAAAAATAATCATTGTATATTAAAAAGGAAAAATAGTAAGAATATGTAACAAAGACCATACTTAAAAAAAAGTTACACAATAGTTTTTATGAATGACATGAGGGTTTCAGACCCAATATCATGAGACCTGGTCAATCATCTCAGAGATCCAACTAAAGTCCAGGAGAATATGTATTGTTTTTATAGATTATAGTGGAAACTTTAGATTGTGGCTGCTATTTGGAGGGAACTGACTGGGAGAGTAAGTGGGGAGAACATTTTAGGGGGATTTGTTCGATTCATAATGCCTTAATAAACTTTTAATGGGTGAATAGCAGGAATGGAAGAGCCAGCAGTGGTCTTTTTGCTCGTCTTCATATACACAAACGCATATGTATGCAGAACAACTCTTCACTTTATTTGAAACAGAAATTAAAAGCCTATTATTTAAAAGAAAGAAATAATAGAATTCCAAACTTACCAGAAAGACAATTGTTGCTGACATCGAGTTTTTCCAAAGACACAAAATGAAACAGTGGCACAATTGTTGCTAAACTGAAAACAAAATATAAAAATTATTGAGAAAATTAACAACAATATTCTTGTTATTTTCTTTGAAGTACAACTCATTTACCTAATGCAATTATATAATTATATACAATTATCTATAATTGTACAATACAATGTAGAACAATTAAAACATTGAGTAACAGTATTTATTAAAAATGTAATAAGCCTAAGAATGTAAGTAATCCTATTATGGAAAATCAAAGTTCATTTTTCAAAAGAATTTACCATGGAACATTACAATAATGGGAGATTTTGATTCATTTAAAAAAGAAATTACCATGGAATTGCTAATTTCAGTCACAAATACCGTGGGCTTTGATGTATATTTGCTATTCAGTTTAAAATGGGTAGCTATCTGCTTATTATTTTGTTTTATATATTTATAAAGCTAGTTATACAGAAATTACATTATCTGTTTTCCTTCCTTAATTTAAACACATAGCCTAAATCTTTAAGGTACAATCTTTTTTGAGGGGTAGCTATGATATTTTAAATGTTTTAATGTAAATAAAATGACATCACCCCCATTTTATTACTCTAGGCCCTCCCTGCTACACTAGCTCAAACATCTCCAATGTCCCCTTCCAAGTTGACAGCCTATTTTTCCTTGATTATTATTGTTACATACACACACATATGCAGAAGTGCGTGTGTGTGTGTGTGTGTGTGTGTGTGTGTGTGTGTGTGTGTTTGTATAAATCACAACTGGTCACAGTGCAGAGATAAATAAGTCATGAGGAGCCCAGCTCCAAAGGATACATCTACATCACCTCTACAGACTCTATGGCTCAGGGAACATCCTAAAAAGGCTTCAGAAAGATTATAAAAACTAGAATAGGCTATGAAACAGTTTCTCCTATTAATGGTCACACAAACAAGATTGGAAGATGGCAAACTCAATGGATATTTTAACATGGAAATGGAAACCTTTTCAGGGTTCCACTCCTAGACAAAAATCTAGAGGCCACTAATGACTGCTGGAAGGAGAATTAGCTTCTCCCAGGGTACAGTCCCCTTATTCATTGTCCAATGCAGACTGTCAACCTTGAAACTATACACTACACACAAACAACAAAACCAGACTCAACAAGTTTTATATATATATGTATGTGTGTGTGTGTGTGTGTGTGTGTGTATGTGTGTGTATACATACAAACCTTTTTAAAAATCACTTTTAATAGAATAACTAATTAGACTCATTATTGTTTTAATAAAATTATTTTATACTAGATTAAGTTACCATCAATATAAATACCCAACATTGTATTGTGCTTAGTTCAGATTTGGAAATATGCTTAACATATAAACACAATACCCAACAGGAATAATACTATAAAATTTTATATTAATAGAATGGATTTAAGTTGGCCAGAAATAAAATATTTAAAGTACATATTTTCATAATTCATTTATACTAAAATGTAATAGTGAAATTACTGATGCTTACAAAGTTTCTTTTATTCATTTTCCATATCATAATGGTCATTAAGAACTCATTTTCAAGCAAGAAATAAATGATACTTAACATATAATATATATATATATCATGTAAAAGCTGTGAAAGGCAAACAAATTTTATCTTGATGACATTTCTAATGGAGACAAGTCAAATATTTGTTGCATAATAATGCACAAACATAGCTTTTTGCAAATTAAAATCACACCAGTTTACCTGAATCTTTAAGTAATGCAAAAACTTATTTGCATGAACTCATTATTATGAAACCTGAAACACCTTTGTAGTTAATTCTCCCTGTTAATAGGGGAATTCTCTAATTGTTCATCATAACATTCAGCTAAAGAAGAGTTGAGTCTAATACTATTAACTCTGTCATTTCTCTATTTCTGTTTCTCTCTCTTCTCTCTCTCGTGTGTGTATGTGTTTAAAACTACTATAACTATTATTCCAAGGTCAGAGGCCACACAGCAGCACCGTGGCTGAAAGCCTCACGGTGTCTGGCACAGACTCACCCTTGTGTGCACCTTGACTCCTTCCTTGTTCTACCCTGTTCTGCATTAGTAGAGGGAAAGAAGATACTGCTGATGAAACCTACATGAAATAATGAGGCTACAAGAAAATGCCTCTCGCTGTCCTCGCTCCTAAGCACAATATAATCATTCTTTAAGTGTAGTACACTACCACTTCTTTAAGAGAGTCTCATGGGTGACAGAGTGCAGAATAAAAAATACTAAAAGAAAATAAGAAAAAACACGGGAACTACAAACCCTTCTCTGTACCACATAAGAATAAAATTGACTTAAATGTCCCATGGATGTGACAGGAAGCAAAGGAAGAAGACAGGATAAACAAATGAGAGACAGAGAAGAAGGGGGAGGTTGGAGGAAAGGAGAAGGGAGACAGGCAAAATTGAAACATCGTGGGTAGGTAATTATTGGATTTAAGTCTTCATCTTATCGTGTTTCCATCCTGAATGTGTACTTGATAATTGTGCAGATATGAAATGTTGATTCTTCAAGTTATAGCACGAAAGCACTTAACAAAAATTATGTTTGTAACTTTGCTACATCTTAATATTAAATCTTTGTATTTCTAATAAAATTTTTCAATAGCTAATGAATTAGTTCACTCTTCATGATATGGTACTTTCTTTTCTTCAGAATATTTTGTGTACTTCTAATGCTACATGGCGACATATATTGGAAACATCAAGAGAAAACAATCAATGACATTTAAAAACAATATGACTTTCTTTAAAAAAAATCTGTTTAAATAAATATTTGCTATGGTAAAATATCTCTGTAATACTATATTATTATCTCTTCATATAGCCATTCTTTTAAAATCATGATTTGTAAATTGTCCTTTTTTTCAAATTTTAATCAAGAAAACTGGCTATTCATGAATCTTCATGACTATTCATTGTGATGGTAGAAATTTGATCATAGGTTCCTTTTTCCCAAACGTTTATAGTTTTTCCCTTTACTGACATTTCATGAATATTTTTTTTCCAAGAAAATTCAAACCAGAAAGACAAAGGGACATTAGTGAAAACCTAATACGACTTGACCTTGTCACATTAGCCCTGGGCATTAAAAGATATAAATTTCAAAGACGACAAAAATGCAAAGATTTGTACATTGAGCACCCAATGGGTAAGTTTCCACTCTGCCCCCACTTAGGGTCTCCCTGGAAGGAGAACAGTTTATATAGGCAGAGAGTCTTCTAGTTAGAACTCTTCTGAGTCAAACTTAAACCAGTCACATGTCCTAATGAAAATTTAAAACAGAAGACTGGATGAAACAAGTATTCCAAACAATATTCACTAAGTACCACTCTTTATATGTATTCCATTTGCTTGGAAAGAAAATATGTGGGTGTATAATCTCTTCCTTGTGATGGAAAGTTACCAAAAAAATCAAAGAAAATATATACATTGTAAAAGTATCCTAATTACAAATCCCAATGATGTCTGTATAAGTGCATTTTAACGTATGCATTTTAAATTCAGAGATTTCTGAAATGAACTCACATGCATTTCCTATGTAGATGACAGCTAGAATTTTGTATCAGAAGGTAGGCAATAGCTGCTTTTTGGCACTTGAGAAGAAGTTAAGTCTCAGTCAATGAAAAGACCTGCTTAAGGCCAAATGACTGGTTTTTCACAGATTCAAACCACAAACCTGAACTGGCCTATCTGAATTTTAACATCCGCAATGTGGCTCTGCAACAGTGCACAGACAGAACACTGTAGCATGGATCATAGCTAAAGAAATAAATCTGCTGTGGAAAAAAAAACTAAGCCTTGAGATTATTTATATATTATTCCATTAGGAAATAATTTCCTTTCTTTGGGTGCCTCCATATCTTCTGCTTTAGTAACAGCATTTGCTGACATATGCAAAGGATCTGATAGTATAAAAATATATTTAAATACATGATAGTATTATAAAAATTCAATCTGGTGCATGTAATAATAATTCTACATAACATATAATCGCTGTATATTCATTGTAAATAATTCTGTTTCATAAGAACATTTTCGTAACAATATACAATGTACATTGACCGTGTTCCTCACTTACCTCCACACCCACATACCTAACTGCCCCCTCCATCCCTAAACAGTTTTTTCTCTACCCCTATGCCATAAATACATGCATAGTGTTTTTTTTTAATAAGATCGAGGAGCCACAAATGTTATTTGGCTTTTTTAGTCTGAATGACATTTTGTACAGACAAGCTACAATGGTTAAATTTTTCTATCTCTAAGAAGTTTTTAAAGGTTACAACATATGTTATAGCTCTCAAAATAACAAGCCCAACTTCAGTAATCAAATGTGATATCTAAGTAGACAAAATTACAAATAATAATCATTGGGAGTAATTATTCCAGTGATCATTATCAATTCCAAGAACCGAATTGGTCAAGTTGAATAGCTCTCTTTCAACAGATTGATATGTGAATATCACCTGAAAATGGCAAAGCCCAAAGCTTATTACCTATGATCATTTTAATTTTGAAAGAAAAGAATATTTCATTGTGGCTTAAAGCAGTCAAAGAACTAAGGATGTTCTTTTATGATTTTCTAAATTTAAATGTTTTCTAGTATTAGAAATGTAGTTGGATAAGTACTACTGTATGTGTGTTGTGCCCACTCATATATGGTTTACTACATTTGTCCAAGGCATAACTGATCACTTCACTTGGAGATTGTATTTGTTATAATGATCCTATGTATTCATGTAGGTCCGAAGTACATATGTTGTTTCACATGAAGGGACTTATTTCAAATCCAAATAATGTCTTTTTAAATGCAAATCAGCTTTCATAATTTAGATATGATTACAACACTCTAATGGGACTTTAAGATGTGTATTCAGTTTTTAATTTTCAAAGATTAATACCTCTGTGTTGTCATTTGATACAAACATGCTCAAAATATGAGCACTACTTGGCAAAGACTGAGAGATTAGTTTTGTGTTGTTTATAAACATGCACTCATTTGTCCTTTCTCATATGTCTTGTAAACATCTTGTAACTCAAAGAGGTAATTTCTTGATATTGGTGGTCCAACCACCTTACTCCATATATCTGTGATTAATAAAGTAATCATATTAGAGTGAACAAGTTTCAGTGAAATATTAAACACAGAAAGACAGAATAACACATACTGCAGTTATATTTTGACTTTACACAATAATTTTGTTCAATGATCCAGATGTTAAATTGTCTCTAATGTGTCCTTAGATGCAGGTACTTTTATTAATGTCAAGATATTTTAAGTGTTACTATTTTATATACTTTTGGAATTCAAATGGAAACCCATTTTAACAAGTACAAATGACAAGCAAATTGAGTGAAGATTAAAAACCATTGTTTTCTGACTTAATAAATACCAGTTGAAAGAGTGAGGCATCCCTCTGAATTGAATTTCCTACACTCTGTATTTTCCAAAGACTAATTCTCTATAAACATAAACAAACATGCCCTGAGATGTTTCTACAAGTATATTTTTGAGAGAAAACAAAATGAGGAGAATAAACTTATAAAATTTTAGTGAGAGCCTCAGGTAAGTCAGCCACTTTTTTAAAAAAAAACTCTAGATAGTTATATTTGTATCTTGTGTGCTGATTTATTTTGATGCACCCCGATTTAATTGCAGGAATCCCAATTGTTCCAGTTTATGTACATCACACAGCAATTTTAAAGAACTATTCCTAAAATAAAATGTATTTTCACCTGTTTTGAGAGATACTCAGATCTTGCAGTAAAGGCAGCCAACATGAAGAAAGTCCATCCATGTTCAAGATGCTGTTGTCGTCCAGATGCAGTTCTCTAAGCAGAACATGGTTCTTTAAGGATGGAGGCTACAATTAAATGTATTTCGTTACTTGGTAACAGGCAAAATATTTTGTAACCAAATTGAAAAGTATAGATTCTACCAATGCTTGTAAGAGAGATACATTCTGATAAGCAACAAACCATAATTCAAAGTATATTGTCAGTCTTTCAGTATGGATAAAATGCCTACTAATTAAGTTTACTATTTTTGATAGTCTTTATAAAAGAAGTTTCATGACAAAGTGCAATTTAATCTCAATGATAGATAAATGTGGTCCAACTTATGTACCTTAGTGAGACAGAAATATTATGATATGCTATAGTTTAGTACTCTGAAAATCTTTTTTTTTTCAAAAATCCATGAGCTGTAGAATTTTTCAAAGATTTATTTATTATGCATACGGTGTTCTGCCTGCATGTATGCCTGCCCTCGAGAAGAGGGCACCAGATCTCATTATAGATGGTTGTGAGCCACCATGTGGTTGCTAGAAATTGAACTCAGGACCTTGTGGAAGAACAGCCAGTGCTCTTAACCTCTGAGCCATCTCTCAAACCATATTCTGAGAATCTTATCTTAGACTATATTTATAGGACACTATAAGCATTTGGAGTTTCTCCTAAATGGATTAAAACTCCAAATAATGCAAAGGGGTCAATGAGCAGGGAAGATATTTAAGAGAGGGTAATAGAATGTAAGGATGCAAGCACGAAAGGTGAGGTGCTGGGGTTAGAAAGGGTTAAACCAGAAGCAGGACAGAGGCAAGGAAATGGGCTGGGGGACTGCATCGGGCAGAGGGTCAGATAAAAGTAAAAAAAACATGGAAAAATCATAAGGAAATACAATCAAAAACAGAAATTAGTTTTTAATTGATGGTACCTATGTAGTTAGACAAAGTTGTTCACAGAAGCTAAATGTTATTCAATGAAAATCCTAGTGCCAGGAGGCTCCCCTCTACATGTTCTTGGCCTCTAAACAATATGGGCAATTGCCACTGCTCTTGACTGCCTACCAGAACTAGCTGGTGAAGGACCTATTGATGAAGACTCCATCTGCCTTGGTTGCATGACATAAAGAAATAAAACTGGAAATGGGTTGGAACCTTCTTTGCTGTTTATCTCGCCTCCAGCCTGTTACAAAATACTATTCAGGCTTCTTGGGGAGAACTGTCATTAACCCTCGTACTCAGTGTTCACCTGTGTTCAACAATACTCACAAGTGGTTTGAGCCCAGTAGTTCAACAATGGCAACTCTGTTATTGGAGTAAACAACTGCTTTCTGGTTGTATCTGATGACTCCTCTACAGGAGAAAATTCCTGCCTGGTATGGTAAACCTGGTATAAACCCCATGGACGACAAGTTCATAAGTTCTAATGGGGAAGATGATGCTGTTACTATGTTAACTAAGCATGAAGTGCCTTTCAAAAATGTCTTCTCAATAACTAAGCTTATTATCGTTTACTATTACTGCCGTCAGTTTCAGAAAAACTTGGTTTTACAGTGGTGCCTGTAGGGACTCATAACTGATCAATGTAAGAGGAATGCTGAGCCATAAATGGGATATCTATAATATCCCTCCAAAGCTCACAGACCGTCTCAAAAGGAACAAAAGAATGTTGGGACTGGAGGGAATGAGGTCAAGCATTTGGAACACTATCTTCAGGGCATGACATGGCTATTACATTCTTGAATGAGTAGCAGCTCTGATAACATGCAAAAGATCTGAAAGTTAGGCTTGTCAACGCCTAGTCATGGAATTGGAAATGTCCTCTGGAGCCTTATCCTTCTCTGAAAATTTCTATGCAGTAAATAGTGGTATTTACATGCTCCTGGAAAAAAAATTCTCTAGCCATACTCCTGTTCACAGCCCTAATGAAACTGAATGGAGTTCCTCTCTCTCTCTCCTCTCTTTTCCTCTCTTTCTTCTCTCTCCCTCTCTCTCCCTTCCTACCCCCCCAACACATACAAAAGAAATGATACAAGAGGGCATCCAGTTCCAAAGGGAAATAACAGGTGCTGGAAATGGACAAGAGAAGGTAATGTGTTTTGTAAATATGGTCAAAATATATTGTGCACATGTATGGAAATATCATAATGAAACCTATTATTATGTATAATTAATATAGGCTACCAAAAAAAATGAAAAATAAAAAGGTAACTTAGAAATAACATATAGTTGATTAATTAAAAATAAAGAAATAATATTCAAATAGCTTTCAAAATGTATGGTAGATATTTCAATTAGAAGAAAGATATTGCATTAGTTACAGACATCAGTTACTTTAAATAATTTACCTCTCTTAGGTAATTTCCCTGCAACTTTACTATTTGGAGCAATCCACAATTTCCAATGCCATCAACGTCAGTAAGATGATTATGTGAACAATCCAGGTATATGATGGTGGGTGCTTCACATAGACCTTTAGTGCTAATTAACTGATTGTGGTCCACAGTTAGTTGCTGAAGGTATTTCAAAGATTCTAAACCACCTGAAAGATAAATTTTCTAACATCACACTTGAATTTTTACATTCTTCCTAAGACATATCATGCAAACTGTTATTTGGGGATAAATTCACATCTACATCCATACTTGTATTTTTTAATACACTGTTTCCTTGTAAACACAGGCTAGCCTGAAATTTGTGACATAGTTAATGTTAGTATTAATCTCTTGAACGTCCCATTTTTACCCTCCCAGTTGCTAGCACTACAGACACACAACACTGTGCCTAGTCTTGAAAATATAGTGGTTAGTTATACAGTTATATATGAATTAAAAACTGAAGGAAATAATTAATGTATAGGTTGGGAAATGATAATTTTCAAACAATGAAACAAGGAAAACTGCCAGTCTCAACAAGAATTGTATTTGATCTCTCAGTGGCAAATAACATTTTTTTTTTAACTTTTTCAAGTATCATTCAGGACAGGTAAAAGAATGAAACATAAAGTTGCAGGAATAAGCGTCTTTTGACAAGAGAAGCTGAAATGAGACAGTAGACAAGACAAACGAAGAGTTGGGAGAAGCAAAGAGGAAAAGGCAATTAGAAATGTGTAACAAACACAGAAAAATAATAATGGCATATGTCTTTAAATTATAAAGGGTATTTTTATTTATAATAAATTGCAAGCCATGTATAATGTCAGGCATAGTTACCAAAAAATGTGAGAAGAGGTCATTGCTTTGGCAGCAATGAAATCACTGGAAACTTGAATAATAGAGATATTAATAGCATTATCAAGATAAAAAGCCACAGTACAGTAGAAGGTAGAAAGGCATAACTGCTTGTGGATTTTTAGCAATGGAGAAAAGTTTCTTCAGATGACTCTATGCAAGTTGGCTTTCATTATCTTTCTGAACACACTGTCTCATGGTTTACCCTTCTCTCAATATATCCCAAAGCTAGCCAACAAGCTCTGTCTCAGATGTGTGACCCATGATTCACATTCTGTCACTGTGAGAGCAGGTAGGTTCATCAGCGAATATCAAATTTTAAAACATACCCTATCGTAACCCCCATCAAACAAGTATTATGCTTTAAAAACTGTCAAAAGATTTCAATTTAGTAGAAGCAAGATCATTTCAAGCCTCACAAGACTGAAATGGCTTTGACCTAGCTTTTGTGGTGGTTCAAATGAGAACAACCTCCACAGGCTTATACATTTGAATACTTGGTCCCAAGATGGTTGAACTGATTTGGAATGGTGTGACAAAATATTACAAGGCAGGGGAGCATAAGGAGAAAAGAAACTCTGATACAGTGTTGTTAGGAATATAAATTAGTACAATCATGTGGAGAATAATACAGAAAGCTCTCAAAAGATTTTATGTAGTACCATCACATGACTCAACTAATGCATTTCTAGGTGTATACGCACTGGAAATGAGGCCAGCACATGGAAGAAATATTTGTAAGACCTATCTGTGCTATTGTGTTTACTTAGTTAGGCAAGAGAATCAACCAAGATGTTGGTGGTTGGATGAAAGGACGGAGGAAACTCAGGGTGCCATCGCAACACACAACGGGACTATCATACATCCATACAAACTATAAAATTCAAAATGTGATGCAATTGGAGGAGGTTAGATAAGGTGAAATAAGCAGACATAGCATGACACATACCACGTTATCACTCATACGTGGACACTAAACATGTTGCTTTCATAGATGAAAAATCAGGGCAGTGATTGCTAGAAGTCAAAGGCATCAGTACAAAGGCTGGATGACTAATGGGTACCAATATGCATGTACCCAATTATACAGTGCTAAAGCACAATAGTAAGACATTAGTGTTTAAAACTTGATTGGGAAAATCCATCATGATAAATGGGTTTTATACAACTTTAAAGTCTTCTTTTTATTAATCATTTCACATGGTGGTTACATGATGAGGACATTTTCCATACATATTGTATGCTGAGCATATTTTTCTCCATAACCCCCATAAATCAGTTTCAAAACATTTTCTTCTCCTTCAATAAAGATAATTCCTGTCCATTTATAGTGAAGCAGGGCAGAGATTTAGGAGATGCTGGTATCATGGTTGCCATTAAAAAAAAAGGGGGGGGGGTTTGGAAGAACAAAGAGAAGGCAAGACAGCAAATACCTCACAGCACAAAACAGAAAGAAGCCCCTGATATGTTGTTCCCATCTGACAGGGGAATTCTGATGAAGTGGGAAAAGTGACATTCAAATGTAGACTGAAAACCTAAAACGTTAACTCATTTTTACTTATATATTTTACTTCCTGTGAGTTTCATGTTATTTGGTAAATTTTGATTATGTTATATAGGAAAATAATGCTCATTAAAATATATTAATCCATAAATATCTAATTGGGTATTTTGGTAATAACCAAGGAGCTCAAAGGCTCCAAACTGAGGTAAATGATAAATGCTTAAGAAGACAGAGTATCAAACATTCTGAGTGATCACTGCACACTATGTACATGATTAAATTTCCATCATTGTTGAGCACCTTCAGAGGTCTGATATCTTAGGAAAATATAAAAGCTGCCTTCAGTTAACTCAGACATTAGGAGCTAAAAATATGTGAACAATGGCTCTCATTTCACCATATCATTTGTTTAGAAAACACAGCTAACACATGGAAATTTTATAACTTCCAAATCTTTATTACTAACATTTGAGATAAATAAATGAAATGTCTTCTTTTTCACACTCTCAATATTAATACATAACCAACAAAATAAAACTATTTGTGACAAGTATTCAGTATTTGTTTCAGAGTGTACAATGGTCCCCTATATGAATATGCCAGAAATGAAAAGGAATATTTAAAAGTGATAAAATCTGTCTAATTAACAAAAGTTATTTATAAATTTACATGAATAAAATATCATGTTGTCAAAACTATTTAAAGCAGAATAAATGATAATAGCCATCAAAAGAATAGAAAAGGAAATAGATGGGTACAAGTGATCTGTTCAAGGAAATGGGAAAAGGGGGGTCTTTAGGGGAGGGGGAGGTAGATAAATGCCGAAGGATGGATGATGGTAAAATAACAGTAAGAATTTTTGAAAATCATAATGAATTATTCTATTATTTATTAAAAACTCTACATAACATGTAAATTATATATATATATATATATAATTTCATATATACACACACACACCCATATACATATATGAAAGAAAATTTTTCCTATTTGGGCTGACAATGCTCCCTTCAAGATCCAATAACCACCAAAGAACATCCCAGTACCAGGCCTGAAAAGCTTTCTTTATAGAGTTGTTGATTAGGGGGTATCCAACAGACTCCCGAAAACAGTCAATTGCTATTGCCCTTGTTTGCCTACAAGAGGTTGCCTACAAGAGGTAAGTAAGTCTCTATTGCTGAAGCCACCATGGATTTCAGACACAGGGCTTAGAAGTCCCTGACTAGAGCTGACCTAAATGGCTTTTCCTTGAAGATTAGCTTTCATGGTACCTGGAGATGCAATGCAATCTTCCAGAGGAGGTAAGCAACCAGCTGTCCTACCCAGCTATAATGTCCATGAGTCACAACCAGGACCAGCATATATATATATATATATACATGTGGCAACAATTTTTAAAAAGGGGCAATGAATATGAATTTGAAAGAGAGCAAGGAGTGGATACATGAGGAGGTCCGTAAGAAGAAAAGGGAAGAGAGAGATTAGTAATTATATTATAATCTCAAAAATAAAATAAAAAACGTAAAAGAGAGATTTGATGTAGGGCTGGGGAGATCACTTATTTCATAAAATGCTTGCTTTGTAAATATATATATATATATATATATATATATATATTTAGTTTAAACCCACATAATGGAAGTCAGTTGTGGTCGTACACACTTGTCATACCAGGACTGAAGATGCCCAGGTTCACTGTGGCTACCTGGGCAGCCCAATCAAGCTTGTCGGAGAGTCCGAGGAAAATAAGAATCCATTTTTCAAAAACGTACCAAACAAACAAACAAACAATGCTTGAAAGCACCTCAGTAGTGACATATATGTTTCCATATGAACACACACACATGCACACATACACACACACACACACACACACACACACACACACACAGACAGAGAGAGAGATCATCATGAATTATTGCCTTGATTTTCTTTTTTTTTTTTTTTTTGGTTTTTCGAGACAGGGTTTCTCTGTGTAGCTTTGCGCCTTTCCTGGAGCTCACTTGGTAGCCCAGGCTGGCCTCGAACTCACAGAGATCCGCCTGCCTCTGCCTCCCGAGTGCTGGGATTAAAGGCGTGCGCTACCAACGCCCGGCTGCCTTGATTTTCTATGCACTACTATGCTAAAATTTTTAGCACCACATTCCATGTATCGGCAGCATAGCACAAGAAATGAACCATCTGAGTTCTACAGTCCCTGTAGACAAGATTTTGTTTTACTGGTGCTTGCTTCTTTTATTTATTGAGTGAGTGTTATTTGTATTTTTAAGGTTATTAAAAATAGTATTTTAAAGTATGCAGAAGAGAACTTCCAAAGGATAAGTATGACATTAATGAAATATATGCAATAAAACAAGAAATTAAATAACTATAAATCTGTAGAAATTGAATGTTATCTTCAGGAAGATCGTATTTTTAAGGAAAAGTATATTAATAAAATTAAAAAACGGTTTATATAACTGATTACACAGTAACTTGATCCAGTAAATATACTCAGATCAAATAAGGGATACACAGAGATGAGAAGGAGGTTAGAGTTTATTTGTACCTTTTTTTCTTTTATCTCAAACAATTTTGATTAAAAAACAATGGATGAGACTAAAACAAAAACATGTACGAAGATTGCTTTTAATTGTTAATACAATCTAGATATAGCTCAGAAAAGCCTCAGTGAGATACTGTCCAGTCAAGCTGGCCTGTGGGAATATCTGCAGCGATTGTCCAGATTATAGTAAATTTGTGTGAGAAGGCCTGCCCACTGTGGGTGGTACGATTCTCTAGGCAGGGACTGGTGCAGCGTGTAAGTGCAGAGAAAGCACATTTAACTGGCATGCCGTACTCAATGTTCTCTACCTCTTGGCTGCAGATATAACTTGAGTAGCAGCTGCTTCAAGTTCTTGCTGCCTTAACTGCCTTGCAATGGTGGAAGGATGCGCCCAATAAGCATTTTATCTTAAAATGTGCTTTTGTCATAGTGTTGTTGATTTTCCATAGACAGGAAAAGAAAAATGGAGCTAAGACAACAGCTCAACACTCCTAACAAAATTCTTCTTTCCTAGTCAATATAGCAGACAGTTCTTCTTCCCTATCAAAAAAAAAAAAAAACAAACAGACACAAAAATACTCAAAAACCCCTTTCAAAAGACTGAAACAATAATAAATATACAGGGTTCCTAAAGTAGTCTTAACTTTATTGCATAAGGAAATTCTTTAAAAGGCTCTGTAAAGCCCCCTAGTCCTGGAAAATATGCTTGAACTTAAGCCAAGTGTGTCTATTGCTCAAGGGTCCACAGTCCACAGTATAACTGATGTATGTTCCTACCTGTTTTAAATATCTAATGCAAAGCTTTCTTACATAAATGAGCCAATGCCCAATAAAACAGTCCAGTCACTGGAAATAAACAGCAAAGCTAAAGATGTGAAAGCAACCACACAGCTTTAAGTAAATACAATGTGGAAGTCTGAGCTCTCTCAGCTCCTCAAAGTTGTTTCTATGCAAAAATTTTTCATGAATACCCACACATACGCTCAGCTGAGCTTAAAAGTTTTATTTTCAGTGAAAATTCCAAAGGGTTATAAATGAGAAACAAGAACAATGAAGCAGGAGTGAGGGCACTTATCCAAACTCTAGATACTCACCATAATTTTGTCACAAATTAGATGACAACCTATGGTCAGCTTTTTTCTCTACTTGCAAACCTGAGCAATCCCTTTTTACAGAACACTAAGGCACTGTGCATTTCAAAAGGTGATCTAGTGCCATCTAGTGGACACAAAAGTTTATGGTATAATACGGAAATTTCTACAAGCAAAATGTCTAGAATTTTTACTTTACTTATCCCTAAATGACTCAAACACATATTTTGGAGAAGAACTAATCTCGGCGTATTTCTGACATGTCTTGCACAATGACTGTGAGTCTTAAGTTCAAGAGTTGTGTTGCAGATGTATGATGTAATTATACTGTAATCTTAAAAACTAAACCAACATTTACAAACAGAATTAATTCCAAACCTGAAATCCTGTCTATATCATTTATTAGCAGTGTAACTTCAACGGAATTACCTCGGTATATGGGTATTGGTTTCCTTAAGTATGTGGAGGAAAAGAAGATTCATCTGTACCTGCTACATAGTAGCCACGTGAAAAGTGAAGTACACGACTAAATTATTTGGAGGAAGGTTGCTTATTTCTGTTATATTAAAATATATTTTTTCTGTAAATGATACTTACAAAGCTCTATTTTCATAGAACATGGAGTTATTTTCAAAAAACAATATAAATTTAATGTTTTTGTTGAACTCATTAAGAACAGGAAAAAACTAAAGAATATTTGATTATACACCTGATTATAAATTACCCGTTTTTCATTGTCATCCCCTATTTTTAAAAGAAAACCACTTCAAGAAAATGTAAAATCTTAAGATTCTCTGTAAGTCACTTTTAGAAACATTAACCATCAATGTCCGACTCCCATTCCAAAACTGTTTCTCCATCTCACAAATTGAAAACAAATGTCTTCCCAATTTTAGGCAGGAGAAGACACCAATTATAGAAATCATACCCAAACATCCCATTTAACTGCAGTCCAACCAAACTAAACTATGAATGGAAAATTCGAGAAAAAGAAAACCTAATGTCTAGTCTGATAAAAGTAAATTCGCTAAAGATGACTTGAGCAGTAAGCATTTGTGTGCTCACTCAGAAAGGACTCCAAATCATGTCAAATTCTTCTTCAATGGAAATGCCTTTCCAAACAGTGCCAAGAGTTCATGGCAATTTAAAAACTTGTTTTGGGTTTGGTTTGTTCTTGTTTTTATTTGGTTGTTTACTTGCTTCCTATTGTTTCCCTGGGGGGGGGGGGGGGGGGGGGGGGGGGGGGGGGTAGGGGGGGTCCTGCAGGGGTGGGGGAAGGATATGGAGGTGAGGGAAGTTGCAGTGCATGATGTGAAACTCCCAAAGAATCAATCAATAAGTTAAAAACATAAACAGTGCACTTTATATTACTGCACAATTTGTACAAAAATGCATACTCCAAAAAAGCTGCTGATCGCTTAACTTCACTGACTAAAATAAGACGTATTTTGTTAAGTTGGAATCTTAGCACTGTCATTCAATTTATATTTAAATGTATATCTCAAGAGTGATAGTGAAAAATTGTATGTTCCCATCGATACTGCATGTGAATATATTTAAATATCAAATTTAATAATAATAAAAATTAGTTTCATAATTTATATTTACCATTACTTTTGTTAACAGTACCACTTATTTTGAAATTATTTCATATTATCTCTATTTATAATAATGCATTGTTTAATTTGTAATGAATTGATTTTAATTTCAAGTGAATTGCTTTAAAGAGATCAATGGTAAAATCACTATTCTTGTCCACTTAAATCTAAAGAAACAGTCAGATAAAAATTATAATATTTTCTAATATTAGAAAATGTAAACATTAGTTAGAGTGAGCATTGCTTATTGCTACATCAAAGACAGAGGGGACTTAGCAAAGCATTGGCAACCAGTTAAATTTGAAACTAAAAATATAAAATAGAGTGGTATCCCTGCCAATTTTACTTCACCTACTTAAGAAATATTATACAATGGAACTCTAATTTGCTGACTTATAAATACTAATCCATCTTTGTGCTCTTTCGTGAGAGTTCTTAAGAGCAATCTATCATCCAAATGACAAAATCTATCTTTTCACTTAGCTTGACCAGAGTTTCTAAGCTGTTCCTAAAGATGAAAAACAGACTCCACTGGTCTTCAGGAAAGCACTTGCAAATGTACACTCTTCTCGCACTCAATAAATACAGCAGTCTCACTACCCCCAACAGACAGCAAAGACATCTTAGCCTTGTTTTCTCTGTACTACAGAGATACCTCAGGAACATCAATTAAAGCTGTGGCAGTTTTCACATAAATCTTATAGATACCCTGTGTCAGGGAATCCATTGCTTACACAAATTCCCACATAGCATTACTACCGCATTACTGCCAATAAAAATGGCGACTCTACCAATTCTTCTTAAAAAGGGCGTCTGGGTATTTTTGTTGTTATGTTTTTGTTCTTGTTTTTTGTTTTTGTTTTTGTTTTTAGCTTTGCTCTAGTACTCTAGTGTGTGCGCACATAATAATACATTATCACTGCTCTTGCCTTCATTGAAAAAAAATCATTATTCCTATATGTATTTACACTAGAATTTCAAAACAAAACAAAAAATGTATCAACAAGTTTAGTATTTCTGTTTGGGAAATAATCATGGGTGGTCTCAGAGTATGTGGTAGATGAACATTAGAACAGAATATGAGGGAATCTTATTTTTAAAGTATACCCTTTAAGACGATTGAAAAAAAAAAAAGATGGCTTTGAAAAACAAGGACATTTGTCTTTCCCAACACAAAACAGAAGGGGATTGGCTGATGGATGCTACCTAAACACAACTGTCCCCTTGCATGCAGAAAACTATTGAAAAGAAACACACGAAAAAGTTCCAAACATGATACTTTAATACAAGAGGGAGTGAGTTACAATTTTGACACAATCCAGTCTGAACCAACATTTGTGCAGAGGCAATCTTGTGGGAACTGAGAGGAGGCAATTGGTTGGTGGACAACCTCTGACTTTTCGAGGCTTCCCTCTGACAAGACAGAACACCCTGCTGAGTAAGATGACAGAGCTCAAACATAACAAAAAGTTGTTTGGTCACTACAAATGACAATGGCCTGTGTGACCGAAAACTTTAAACATGGATCAAAAAGGTAACTCCAAATCTGTGCATTATGAACATAAATATTTAAATCAATGATACCTAAAATGTTTTAAAGTAGAAGATGGTTAGTAGGCAAAATCAAGCAAACAAAAAAA
>CABHPH010162279.1:0-33353 GCA_902168325.1 Peromyscus nudipes | reverse complement strand
AGAAAGAAAGAAAGAAAGAAAGAAAGAAAGAAAGAAAGAAAGAAAGAGAGGAAAAGAGGGAGGGAGGGAGGAAAGAGGGGAGAAAGGAAGAAAGGAAGGGAGGAAGAGAGAGATGTAAAATTCTCATTCCCATTGGCAATAAATGATGTGGCAAAAGGTAACTCTAGAGACTATGCAGGTTGCTGGAGGAGGGATCAGAGTGATAAGGATAGAAAACAGTCGGGCTGGTAATTGAGGGATCAGGGCAGTAAGTGCAGAGGCCAAGGAGACTTCTGGACAAGGGCTCAGGGTTACAAGTCCTGTCTTCATCAAGCAAATTTTGCTCCTTGCCACAGGGTTAGGGCCTCTGATCACCATGTCGTCACAGCCCTGTTTATTTGCCACTTGGATTTCTCAGTGGGTTGACTTTTAGCCTGCCTCACAGGACATCTCCCACTCAGGAACTACGACAGGGTGTCCCCTATTTCTATCACTTGTGATTGTTACTTTTCAGGCCTAAGAGTAGGTCATTCTCACAACAGACTGTCAGCCTCACCAGGCTAAAAATCCTCTTAAGACAGCAATTCTCAACCTGTTTGACATGACCCCTTTGGTGGTCCCTGTTCAGATTATCTGGCATATCAGATATTTACATTATGATTCACAACAGTAGCAAAATCACAGTTATGAATTAACAATGAAATAATTTTATAGATGGGGTCACCACAACCTGAGGAACTGTACTAAAGGGTCACAGCATTAAGAAGGTTGAGAACCACTGCTCTAAGATATAGTGAGTGACAGAATAGTAGTTACCTCCAGTGCCAACTTACAACATAGAATAAATACTGCTGTATCTAATCCCCCAAGTTAAGTCTTCGGCAAACTGTGAGTTTTTCCTGTAACATTGACTTCCGTCTCTCTTCACTAGGTCTATCTTGCTCCTCACCCGAGAAATGAAGTCAGAGCCAGGACTGCTTTCTTACATTTCCTGTGCAGTCTGTTCCTCTTTGTCTTTCAGCTGCCCCCTCTGTCTCCTTTGTGCTTTCTTATGCCCTTTCCTCACTTTCTCGCATCCGATCACCACCATTATTATTATCATTACCATTTATAAACTAAAAGTTTGTGGCAAGTCTCCATCAAGTACATTTATCAAGTTCAGTTTTCCAAACACCACGAGCTCACTTTTGTGTGTGTGCACTCTGTGTAACATTTTAATAATCTTTGCATCATTCCAAGGTTTTCCTTGTTATGATGTTCTGGTGGTCTGTGATCTTGCAGTTTTAATCCTACTATTAAAATTGTTCTAGGGATGCCATGGACAACATGCACAGAAGATGGCTAACTGGATTAATAAATGACATGTATGCTCTTACTGTTCCATTGTCTGGTATGTTGCACATATTTCTACATCCCCTTTTAAGTTTCCCACTTCCTGAGAAAAACAGTATTGAAACCATGCCAATTAATCTCTTTATAATGGCCGCTGAGTGTAAAGTGAAAGGAAGAAGATCAGCACATCCTCACTTGGAATCAGCAGCCAGAAATGATTGCATTTAGTGAGTAAGTCATGTTGAAAGCTTGGCACCTTGAGCCAATTAGACACATTGTGAATGCAAAGAAAACATTCTTGAAAAAAATTACAAGTGCTATTTCAATGAATACATGAATAATAAAAAAGCAAAACAACCTTATTGCTTGAGGAAGGAGACAGTTTTAATGGTTTGTGGAGACCAATCCAATCACAACAGTCCCTTAAACCAAAATCTAATCCACAACAAGGTAAACTCCTTTCTATTTACAGAGGCGTGGAAACGGGAGGAAACTGCAGAAGGAAGTTGATGTTTAGCAGAGATTGGTACACGACACTTAAGACAGAAACCATTACAATGACATCATAGTACAATATTTAGCCATAAGTGTTGATATAGAAGCTTCAGGAAGTTTCCCAGAGGATGGCACTGTAATTGATGAAGGTCACTACTAAACACCAGAGTTAGTTTTTTTAAAAAAAAAAAAAGACTTACTTTATTTTTATGTGTATGTGTGCTTTGTCTGAAGTATGTGTGAGTACCATTCACGTGCCTGGTGTTTCGGGAGGCCAGAAGAGGGCATCATATTCCCTGAAACTGCCATTATAGATGGATGTGAGCCACTGTGTGCATGCTGGGAACTGAGCCTGGGTCTTTCAGGTGAGGAACAAGGGCTCTTAACTTCTGAGCTATCTCTCCAGACTCCAATTTTTAATATAGCTAAAACAGCCTTCTCTTAAAAGTTGGTATCTAGAATTTTCATAGCTAGAGAGAAGTCACTGTCTGGATTAAAAGCCTCAAAGAACCTACTGAGACTTATTTACAGGACTAACATAGATGATGACTTTAAATTGAAGTCATATACCACACCCAAAACTGTAGAATACTTAATAATGTTCAATGTTCTCTGTGAATGCTTTATAAACAGAAAAACAAAACAAGGTATACTGGTTAGTTTTGTCAACTTGACACAAACTAAAGTCATTTGGGAAGAAGGAAACTCAACTTATGATTCCTCTCCACAAGATTGACCTGTGGGACATTTTCATGATTCATGATTGATATAGGAGGTTCTTGCCTGCAGTGATCGGTGGCATCCCTGGGCAGGTGGTCTTGTATCATTCAAGACAGCAAGCTAAGTAAGCCGCAGAAATCAAGTCAATAAGCAGCATTACACTGTAGACTCTGTATCAGTTCCTGATTCCAAGGTTTCTGCCTAATGATGGACTATAACCTGTAAGCCAAATAAACCTTTTCCTCCCCAAGTTGCTTTTGGTCATGGTGTTTATCACAACAGAAACCTAACTGGAATACTTGGATTATATTGCATCTTCTTACAACATGTTTAGTTGAATAGTTTGAGCACACTGTTGAGACCTACTGCTCAGGGAAAAAAAAGATTCCTTTAAAAATATTAATGTTCCTTGCTAATGAACTTGGTCACCCAAGAGCTCTGAGGGAGATATGTAATGAGATCAATGCTGTACATATACTAGCTAACACATAAATTCTGTAGACAGTCGAGTGATTTTAACTTTTAGTCTTATTATTAAGAAAACTACATTCCATAAAACCATAGCTGCCAATGGTGGTGAATCCTTCATTTGTTCTAGGCAAAATGGACTGAAACCTTCTGGAATGGAAACATATCTATTCTATGTTCTACTAAAAGTATGCATGTAGCCAGCTGAAGAAGTGAACACCTCTAATCCCATCACCTAGGAGGTAGAGTCTAGAAGACAGAAAGTTTGAGACCAACCTGGGCTTCACAGTAAGACCCTGCCTCAAAAAATTCATAAGAAGTCAGCATTTCAATATTAATAGGAATGTGTATTGAGTGAATTTATTTCAATTCTGAAAGAAATTCCCCTAGGTGGACTAAGGTTTAGATCTTAATGTTTCCTTTCACCAGGCTGTGGTGCTACTGGGAGGTGACAGGAAGAATCTTTCGGAGGTGGGTTCTAGATTTGTCATCGTTGGTCAGCCTTTTGAAGGACTTATTGAGACCCTAGCTTCTTATTCTTGTTCTCTGATGCCCAGCCTTTATAAGGCAAGCAAATTTATTCCAGCGCACACTCTCTGTTTTGATGTTCTTCTTCCCCATAACCCCCCCTTTTCAAAAACAAAAATGTGTCCAAGTGACCATGAACGGAAATCTCTGACACCATATGCTATAATAAACCTTTTTTCCCCTTTTAAGTCACTAATCTTGGGTAGTTGATCATAATAACAGAAAGCTGACTAACACAGTAGGAAACATGATACCATAGTATACGACAAAGGAATTGTTCATCAAGGAAAAGCTAATCAGTGCAGCAAACTTCACTGTTGTCTTCTATTGTGAAATTCCCACAGCCACCCCAGTCATCAGAATAAGGCACTCTTATCTGTCAGGAGCCACCAACATCAGGCAAAACTCTGCCAATAATAGCAAAAATTATAACTTATCACAGGCTCAGATGTGATCACTAAAATTTTTAGCAATGAAGAAAATTTCAGAATTAGAATATGTACATTTTTAAGAAGGTATGTTTAGTAACCTGTTGTATACTTAGTGAGGTACGTAATTGTCTTAGTCAGGCTTGCTGTTGTTGTGAAGAGACACCATGACCACCATGGAAATTCTTATAAAGGAAAACATTTATTTGGGGTGGCTCAATTACAGTTCAGTGATTCAGTCCATTATCATCATGGGGAGACATGGTGGCACACAGGCAGATATGATGCTGGAGAAGTAGCTGAGAGTCCTACCTCTAGCAGGCAACAGGAAGTAGTCTCAGTGTTACCACTGAAAAAGAAGCTTGAGCAAAATAGACCTCAAAGCCCGCCCCCGTGGTGACACACTTCCTCCAACAAGGCCACACCTACTTCAACAAAGCCACACCTCCTAATAGTGCCCCTCGTTTTGGGGGGCCATTTTCTTTCAAACCACCACAATAATAATGTAAAAGTATTTCTATAAGCAATAAGAAAATGAAAATTCTGCAGCTACTTTGTTGTGATGTCAGCTTTATTATTGTGGTCTCTAAGCAAACCCACAGTATCAGAGATATATTCCTGCACCTACATGCAGGAATTAGTGCCTCCAGGCACCCAACAGAAAAGGAAGACATACAAAATTTCATAGAATTTGAGACTCATTGCCCATAAAAGAAGATGCTATAGACAGAAGAAAGGAAGAAAGGGAGAAAGAGAGAGAGAGAAAGAGAGAGAGACAGAGAGAGAGACAGAGAGAGAGACAGAGAGAGACAGAGAGAGAGACAGAGAGAGAGACAGAGAGAGAGATAGAGAGAGAGATAGAGAGAGAGACAGAGACCTGAGTACTATACACTGGAGAACACTTAGGAGGCCCTTTCTGTGAAAATAAAAGAACAGAGCAGGAGCTAGACCCACTGAGAGAGAAATGTGAATGAAGCTGTGCAAAGACACAGCAAACCAGCTGTCAACCTAATCTTTAGAATTGTGGTTAGAACGCAAGCATCATCTACTCTTCTCATCATTTTCATTGTTAGTTCAGTTAGCTTGACTTTAAGGAGAAAACAAAAAGAAAATCATAAATGAAATAAAAGTAAAATTGCTTGAAAAAGGAAACAGGATAATTAAAACTCAGTGAGACTTCAAATGTTCACTGAAAACCTTTGAGATTAAAAGCATAGTATAAAATCGAATTGCTAATATGAAAGGTAAAATCACAAGACTCCAAGAATACAGGGCACAAGATAAAAACAACATAATCAAGAAGGGGTTTGGTTGTTATTGTTTTAATTTGTTTTCTTACATTGAAAATGGATTTTTTTCATATACTATATTCTGGTTATAGTTTCCCCTCTCCCTACTCCCCCCATTTACTCCCCACCTCCCCTTCTATCCAGATCCACACCCATTCTGTCTCTCCTCAGAAACAAACAGGCATTTAAGGAATAATAATAAAATAAAATAAGAGAAATAAAAAAACAAACTAATTGGAATATGACAAAACAACCAAACAAGAAAAAGAAAGAAAATGTACAAGAAATGCATAGAAATGCAGAGACATGCATTTTTGAAAACTCAGGAGTCCCGTAAGAACACAAAATCTGAAGCCATGATTTATATAAGGACCTGTAAGGTGGGGGGGGGGGATCAAACAGAACAAAAATACCCTAGCAACATTATGAGACAAATAACTTCCAAAGACTGTTAAGCTCATTTCATATTGTCTATCTGCTGCTGAGCACACGCCTACTCTTCAGAGTGGTTTGTTTCCCCAGTGGAAATCCCTTCGATAAAACTAATTTTTCATTTGCAAGTCATTATCAATTAGAGATAGCTTCTGAGTAAAAGAGGGGATGTCTGACTTCTACACCTTTCAACTTAGGACCCTTCTGGTGCAGACCCCTGATGGCGTGTGCATGCTGCCAATATGTGTACCTGCCCTGTTGAGTCTAGAGCACCTTGCTTCCTTGTTGTCCTCCATCCTTGGTACTTACCCTCTCTAACTCCTTTTTTGGTGGGTTCCCTGAGCCCTGAGGGGAAGGATTTGATGGAGACATCTCATGAATGTCAGAGTGTTCCAAACTCTCTGCATAATGTCAGCTGACTGTGAGTCTCTGTATTTGTTCCCACCTGCTGCAGTGGGAACCTTCTCTGATGATGACTGAGCAAGACATAGATCTACAAGTCTAGCAAAATGTTGTTAGGAGTCATTTTATTGCTATGTACCTGTAGAAGAATAGTAGTACTTGGATTTCCCCCCAGGTCCCTGGCCTATCTAGTCCCATTAGTTATGGGTTCCATTTCACAGAGTGGGCCTTAACTCAAATCAGATGTTGGTTTGTTACTCCTACAAGTTTTGTGCCACTATTTCATCCTTCTATATCCAGCCATGCAATCCGGCCAGCACCACTGTTGAAGATACTGTGTTTTCTTCCTCTTGTGTGTATTTCTAGATTCTTAATAAAAAATCAGGTGTTCATAGGTGTGTGAACTTATTTCTGGGTCTTCAATTCTATTCCGTTGACCAACGTGTCTTTTTTGTGGCAGTACCAATATTAAGAGTTATTAATGTACACTATTTGTTGAATCCTGCTGTTTTGTTATTGTAGTATAGCTCCACCATCCTTTTGGTTTTTTTTTTTTTGGTCTGATATCATTTTCTCATGTTTCTTAGATATGGCTAACTTCCTCGATTGAAGTTTTCCTTCTAGCACTTTCTGTAGGGCTAGATTTGTACATATAAATTGCTTAGATTTGGTCTTAACTACAGAATGTCTTTCTTTCTCCATCTATTATGATTGAAAATTTTGCTGGGTATAATAGTATGGGCCAGCATATGTTATCTCTTAGAGTTTGTAGAACATCCGTCTAGGCCCTTCTGACTTTTAGAGTCTCCATTGGGAAAAAAAGAGGTGTTATTCTAGTAGGTCTGCCTTTATACGTTATTTCGTCATTTTCCCTTGCAGCTTTCAATGCTCTTTCTATGTTCTGTACGTTTGGTATTTTGATTATTACGTGCCATAGAGAATTTCTTTTCTGTAGTCAAGTCTATTTGTGGTTCTGTCTATTTCTTGTACCTTAGTAGCAGACACCTCCTTTTTAGGTTATGGAAATATTTTTCTATGATGTTGTTGAAAATATTTTCTCTACCTTTGACCTGGGTTCTTCTCCTTCCTCTATTACTATTATTTGTAGATGTAGTCTTTTCATAGCATCCTGGATCTCCTGGATGTTTTGTCCCTGGACTATTTTAGATTAAGTATTTTCTTTGAAAAAGGTATCCAATTCTTATATCTTGTCTTCAATGCCTGGGATTTTTCTCTTGTATTTCTTGTATTCTGTTGGTGAGGCTTGCTGCTGGGGTTCCCGTTCAAGTTCCTAATCTTGTCATTTCTAGTTTTCCCTCAGTTTGGATTTCCTTTGTTGATTGTATTTCCACTTGCATGCCTTAAGCTGTTTTCTTCAATTAATTCCACTCTTTGATTGTACTTTCATAGATTTCTTTAATGGATTTAGTCATTTCCTCTTTAAGGACCTTTAACTTACCCATAAAGGCTATTTTGAGGTCCTTGTCTTGTGTTTCAGCTATAGTTCATTTCCCAGAGCCTACTGTAGTAGGGTTGCTAAACTCTGGTGTACTCACTGTAATTAATTTTGTTTTTACATTGATGTGTAGGCATCTGAGTTTTGGATGATTGATAGACCATGTATCTAGGTGCTGATACATGGTCCTGTCTTCATTGTGTCGGTGTTCTGGTCCTCTGTTTCTGTTGCTCTCTGGTTCTTAGAACCTATGTTTGCTAAACATTTCCTTTCATTTAATACTAAAGAGAAATAAAGAAAGGTAGCTTTGATTAAATACATGTAATTATTTGTGTCTGTACTAAACATATATGGACTCTTCTCATTCTTTAAACAGCACATGTGTCAAATGCTTATGAGGCACTTTTGTTGTATGAGGTACTATAAGTAATAGAGATGATTGAAAGTACAATCTATGTACATCTGAATATTTTGGTATGTAAGTTGTAAGAAATATAAAAGATAAAATTCATGATTGTATAGCTATAGCTTATAAAATAGAATAATAACAACAGAACAGGGGATAAACATGTCACCAAACTTTTCAGAATGCTTCAACCTAATTTTACTTATTCATTTTATTTTATTTTTTAAGTGAATGTGTGCTTTGTCTCTGTGCATGTATGTGTACATGGGATTGAATAAAATGTAATTAATAAATCACAAATTGAGCTGTGATGTTGTCATGCCTATACAGATAGGTTCAGATAACCATACACAGGACAGCCTGACTCAAGTAAATTAAGAAGCTGTATTTGCCTTGTCTAGTTTCTGTCTGTCTGAGCCCCCAAAGTTGCCATTACATTACCTTATTGGCTACATCTTAAATTCAACTGGTATTTTCATTATGATTTCAAATTCATTTCCTTAATTAATGCAAAAGTACAATGAAAAGTTTTCTGAAATGAATGTGTAACTGTCAACATTTAAACATTTAGAATGAAATTCCAAACTTCAATGTTAGGTGTAGCATGAATCTTAAAAGCTCTTATTAATGAAAACAAACCTGGAGCCAGGTATTGGGGTGACCACTGGAAGATCAGAGAAGCAGAACAAGCCACAGCTAACCTCACCTCACCAGTTCCTCAGCTGATCTTGTTTCCTCAGACTGGAAGCCTCTGTGTCCTCATCCAAATGGATCTCAACTGAACTGCTGCTAAAAGCCTAAAAGCTTAAAAAGGCTCTAGTTCCCAGTCCTCATGTCTTATACACCTTTCTGCTTCCTTCCATCACTCCCTGGGATTAAAGGCACGTGGTCTTTCCCAAGCAAGACAGTAGATCTCAAGTGCTGGGATTAAAGGTGTGTTTCACCATGCCTGATTGTTTCCAGTGTGGCTTTGAACTCACAAAGATCCAGATGGATCTCTGCATCTTGAATGCTAGGATTAAAGACGTGTGCTACCACTGCCTAAACCTATGTTTAATATAGTGGCTGTTCTGTTCTATGACCCCCCGATAATTTTATTGGGGTGCACAATATATCAACCACATTTCCCCTTTTTGTTTAAAATTTAAAAAATTATAACAAATATAAGAAAAAGTATATACAATAAGTATATACAATATATACAGCCAAGAATTACATTAACAATGTCTAGTCCATTCACATTTGACAGATTCAGACAAAAAAAACTCCATTATATACATTAACAATGTCCAATCCATTAACATTTGACAAATTCAGACAAAAAAAATCATTATTTAACCTATTTTGGTGAGTCCAATACAAAATTTGTATACAACATAGAGAAATCCAATCTAATGTAAAATATTTAAAACAAGTAGATCCTTTTTAAAAGTAGATTCAATAATCTACCTTTTATCATATCCAGTTACACAATATATTTGAAAACATAGCGCTCTTTCTGGACAAATTACCATGTATGCACAAACATGTACCTATGCAAATACACATTATTCTATGGTAATAAGTGCTAGTAAGTTATCTTGGCATATCAAGGGGTGCTCAGGCCACAACTTTCTGTTGGGCCAGCATCTTCGTCTCTAGCCACTGTGAGCACTTGCTTCTAGTGGCCCATAATCCCTGGTTGTTCTATGGAATTGTCCTCATTTCAAGGAGCTCAGGGAAGTGCATGGTTCTCACATCCCTCCCAGCTACACATACGTACAGCCAAGAATAACCTACTTGTCAGCCACTTACCTGAAGGAAACAAGGGAATTGTTAGTCATTGAGTAGACTAGTGTTCCCTGGCCTGATTCTTCTGCTGCTCCCAAGCCAAGGCTTAGTGCTATGTAAAGCCAACTGTATTCTGCCCTGACTTTCTGTCTCCATCCTGGCACATGCACTCTTTCCGGGCAATGACATGCCCTTGATGAACCGTGCAATGGAAACCCTCATCTGCTTCCAGGGAAACCAGCAAAAGCGATGTAACAACTTCATTTCCCAGGAGTTGCTTTACATCTAATTTCATTATTTTTTAACTGACTCAAAAAAAACCCACAATACCCATTTGCTAATAAAAATACAGAAAAGATAGATAAACTAGAGTAGATGGGAGCTACATCTGCTTCTGAGTATTTAAGTTTTTCTTTTTTTCCCTTTGACTAAACATATACATTCCTGAGTCATATAGATCATACTTCAAGCCAGGAATAGCTCCTCCCAAGCTCAATATTATTCATAATCTTCATGACTTTTTTCACAAATCATGTCCACCCCAAAGCCTGCTTGGATCATCAAACTCAATGCTCATTGCCTGTGCATATGAATAAACCTATGCTTTTGCTGGGGGACTTACTGAGGTCACTTTGTCAAATTCCTTTTTTTTACATATTTAGACAGACTTCACAAATCCATTGCATAACAGGCACCAAGAAGATACTGAAATAAAACATTTGCTTAGAAATAAAACAGTAGAAACACAGCAACTGTGTTTATAACCCATTCGTGGGGGGGAAACACAAGCATTTCTATTTCCCAGAAATGCATGTGCAAGCTTCAATATTTCAGAAATATTTTTGTCTGTTTTCAGCTTCTTTGTTAATGAGCAAATAAACCATCCTGTCACCTGGAACATAAAGGTAAGGGATCTGAAAACAAACTGTGCAGCATGAGCACTTTTTCTTTGCAATGCTGTAGTCTAATCTATGGAGAAAGGGGGCTTGTAATAAGACATAAGTAGTTGGGAGTAAAGACATCACAGGCGGCTTCCTGACAGGAAGACGAAGATTTAATCACCCCAAGCTGCGGATGCGCACGCTAGCTTCAGCATCAGGAAGCAGGCTGCTCATCAAGACAGCAGTAAAGTAAAGTAAGGAGACTTCTGCCAACGCACTGCCCGCAGACAACAGATGAGCCTCAGCTGCCACTCATTTCATGTCAGTATGTTTTGAACCCGTGTTATCTGTAGAAAACACAGCACCTGTATATCACTACAAAGGGAGAACAGGGGCGGGGGGAGACAGGTATTAACCCTACGAAGGGGGATGGCGAGAGTGTTTGGAAGTTAAAGATCCTCGTCAGAATCCTGCTGCTGAGCAAAGTACAGGTTCATTTTAATCATAACTTCAAAAGCTGTTACATCCTAAAGGCACATAATTAAAATTTCTGGCATAGAAAGAGGGATGGGATAATGAGCTTTATGTATTCTGTATACTGTAGTAATAGCTATAGGTAAAAATGTCCTTCAAGTCAGCCAAGTCAATCATACTGCTAATGTGACCTTGAGAAAATGACTTCACAATTGTGACATTCTCATAGGCACCTCTTCATTTAATAGAACTAACGTGTTAATGTATATAACAACCATAAATGGATTAATTTCTTTCCATTCCAGACTGAATTTCCACATTATACAATTTTATGTTCTGTGTCATTTTCAAATTATGGTTACTTGTAACAGTTCAATAAATATTTGATATAAAAACAAAACAAAAGGAGTAATTATATATTCTAATGCTTACTTATCCTGGGCACATGTGAGACTACATAGATGATTGAAAGAAGAAAAAAAGTAGAACGTTGTCACAGTAGAAGATGAACTAGTGCAGAATTGTCATTAACTTCGAAATGTTACAGTTTACTACACTGTTGTGTCTGTGGGAGAAGAATTACATGAAACTTAACTCAGGTAATACATTCAAACAATTTTTTATAAAAGGGTTTTTAGTACCTATGTAATTATAAAATGAAATAATGGTAAAAATAATAACTACTGCCTGTGGAGCAGATAGTACACACTCTCCAAAAGGACCTACAGCAAGTTGAATGATGTCTCACCTCAAAGGCAGACCTGCCCAGAAACTATGAATATGAATGTGTTGGGGAAAGGGTGACAGGATAGTAAGGATCTTGATATAAGGTGGCTCTAGACTGAGCATGTGCTACATCCAATGGTATGTATCTTTAGGAGAGAAACAGCAGAAAGCAAAGGCCCAGAAGAGGTCTATAGAGGTAGATCAGAGTCTGCAATGATGTGACATGGGTTCCTGAGCCACTGTGACTCTTGACTAGAGCTCACAGGGGAATGGGATCCTGGGAACATTTTACTTTATGGTTTCAGGACAACAGAATTTAAGAGAGAATTTTTCTGTCCTTAGCTTCCAAGTGTGACATAGGAAAGTAATACAATATCTTTATTTTGTTTTCATAATAACTACAGGAAATAGAGGCTAGTCTCCCATTTTCCAATTTAAGAAACTATCTCAGCTGGAAAGGGGCTGATACAGTGTAGTGGCTTGATGAGAATGGCTAGATAGGCTAATATATGTGAGTACTTAGTTCCCAGTTGTCAAAACTGTTTGGGAAGGATTAGGAGGCACATCCTTGTTGAAGGAGGTATGCCACTGGGTATGGGTTTGAAGTATCAAAAAGATTCATGCTATTCCTGGTCTTCCCCCTCCCCAACTCTGTCTCCTACCTGTAGATCAAGCTGTGAGCTCTCTGCTTTGCCTGCCATCATGCCTTTACTTCACCATCATGAAATTGTAGGTCCAAATTACAAGCTTTCTTTGGTAAGTTTCCTTGGTCATGGTGTCTTCTCACAGCAATAGAAAAGTAACTAAGACACTCAGTCATTTGAACTGGTGGCTGATCCTAGGTATATATAACCTAGATTTCCCAGCAGAGTGCCTTCTCCAAAGCAAAGTCTTGATCTCTTCCTGAAATAATCCTCTAACCTATGGATTTTTCTTGCCACTTGTTATGTTTCCCAGAAAATAACAGTTTATTCTGAACATGCATTAAGGTCACTCACTTCAGACTTTTTAATGGACATTGAAGTTCTACATAGGCCAGGCATGTCCAGTCTGAGATACTGCTGGCTGAATTGCTACTGTGAGTGTTCAGCCTTGGTGGCAGCTAGAAGCTTCCTGACTCCTACTTATTCCTGATTTCTAAAAAGGCTCAAGGGTTTTCAAACATGAGTTGCCAAGGATCTGGAAGTTCTGAGGTCATCTCTGAGACAACTCTGATGGGCACCAAGAGAAACAAGCAGCTGTGTAAAAATAGTGACTGCCAGGGGATATCTCAAGACAACGTCAAACCTGCCAATCAAATCCAGCCTTAGGCATCCAATTGCACTTCCACAAGGTCAATTGTCACAGACTATTTACACAAAGAAGTCTAGTATGTCTTCTCATCCCATTCTCTATGTTATTTCCTTTTATTTATTCACAAATCCTCACATTTATTCACACATTTTTAAATTTTTACAAATCACAATTCGAGATTAAAATTAATCATTTAAGTATGCACTTCATGCATATTGGCAGAGTATATATTCCTTTAACTACACTGATTGTACAAATAACAAATATTATATAGAACATTGTGTTTAAATCTATGCAGTATAAATATTTTCATCACCATAAACCCTCTGATTTTTTGAAGATCAGTCTCCTCCACACCCAGTCTTGGGCATCCCCCTCCTGTTTTCTCTTACTACAGTTGTTGAAGCATCATATGAATACAGTCATGAATCAAAAATGTTTTCTGTCTGATTTCTTTCACTGACCATGGTGGCTTGCTCATTTAAAATGACTTTTTCAATGTTCAGTCATTTGTTCTTATTAATTGCAGAATTTCTATTGCATGGTTACTTTATAACAACTTGTTTGCCGTTTATGAATTGATGGACATAGGGATTATCATCAGATTGAGTCTGGTTATGAATAATTCTAATATCTAACTCTATTTGCCTCTTATCTTCCTTTCTACTATACTGTTAAAGAACATCTTCCTCTTTCTTATCCCAAACTCATGAAAAATTGAGTTCTATATTGCTAAGACTTTGTCTCTCAACTAGGGAGGACTGTGGGTTCCAAAAGTCTATAATGATACCTGAAATAGTTATGATTATTACAAATTGGTGTGTGGATTATCCTACTATCTAGTATAAAGAACTCAGTGACGCTCACAAACACCCCACAATATACAGGAAAACCACTCACAACAAGAGACCATGCAATCCAAAATATCATGAGTGCCATGGTTAAGAAAGAAAAGCCTATAAAATAATCTCGGAAAGAAGGAATATCCTAGGAAACCATTACTATTGATCTTAATGTTACGGTCCAGTCAAAATTCATATCCTGGACCTTAACGTCTAATATGATCATATCAGAAGGAGGAACCTTTTGAGATGTGACTGAGAAACCACGGCTTTGTACCCATAAAACCAAGAAGAAGGCATTGGATCCTTGGTACTGGAGATACAGATGGTTGTAAGTCACCATGCAGATGCTAGAAATCAAACCTAAGTCATCTGGAAAAGCAACAAGTGCTCTTAACTGCTCAGCCATCTCTCGGTTGAATTAATGATGCTGCTTGAGAGATACATACCATCTCTTTTCCCTTGTGCACTATCCCCTTGTCTATGCATGGTTTTTAAATTTTAACACCTCCCTTTTGAATTGCAGAACCATTTGAGATACATTGTACTTAGAAGGTATTGTAGAAAACAAAATTACATTGCATTATCACATTCTAATTTGTAATGTAAATATGTTCACACTTCAAATGAAAATTTAAGTAGAAAACCTCTGTCTCTTTAATAACTAGGTACAAAAGCAATGAAGGAAAAAGGGGAGGGAGGAGGGAAGGGAAGAGGGAAGAAAATGCAAGGGTAGAAAACTGCCTGCTTCCGTTAGGCAGCAGCTGAACACCCTTCTGTGCACAAAGCCCTTTGCACCCTCTTGTCTGGAGACCTTATTTCTTGGTCTCTGAATCTGTGCCTCATGGAAAGTGCTAAGCTCATGATAGTAATGTATTCAATGATGTATAGAGAGTCTGTTCTTCCTCAAAGGGATAAAGGAAACAGATGTCTTTCTTTATGCAAGAATTCCTCAGGGAATTACATCACTTGAAGAGGGGGGCTGAAAGAAGGGAAGAGAAAGGCTATACTCCCAGAAGCAAAAATTCAGAGTGGAATTTTTATGTGCTGGTCTCATAGAGATTATGTGCACTGTTGGAGCAGGAGAGACAAGCATTCTGCCATTCAGAATGGCTTTTTCAAATATGATTTCAAGTAGATAATTCCAGATGTATTTTTAGTACATTTAGTTAAAATCCAAGTGCTATTTCTTGCTTGGAAAGACATATGAGGGCATCTCAACATTCCCCCCTAACAGCAGTTTCAAAGATTTTATCCTACCTCTAAATTCTTGTAAGGGAGTTTCAGGTGAAATCAAATAAGGTACTTAAAAACATCTTTTAAAAGGGGGAGAAAGATTGAAAAAAAAACAAAATAATGGGTTAAAATATGCAATTACTTACATTTAAGTTGTAGATGTCTTCAAGGTCATTAAGACAAACCTAATCTTGCTGTCTTTTTGCTCAATTTTTGAGTGCTTTCCCTAATAAACTATTTTTGTTTTGTATACACATGACATCAGCCTTGACCACTCAGTTCTCCCTGGGATGCTGAGCTTCAACCGTGCTGCTCCCTGACAGAGGGTGCTCATTTGCTCATAAATGTCTTGATCACTCCTCGCCACTGTCACTACTTGGAGTCCAACCAACCTTATGTTCCAAGTTGCACGCCCTATGGCAGGATCCCTGGTTCTACCCACCTATCTTTTCTATTTCTCTGTACAACTGACTTTGTACTCTGTACATACCTGCTATAAGAACATCCGAAAATGATTATCACTGTGACTGTTAATTAGCTATCAAATGACATTATGAGCACAGAAGCATTTCCCACAATTATGAACTTCTACAAAGGATTTATTGTCTAAAAACCCGAGTAAATAAATGAGCAGATAGATGGACCTATAAACTGACTATCCTTAGAAACCAAAGGTGCCCATACACCCCCAAACAGCACCTCCTCAGATTGGCAGAGGGTCAGTATTGGTTTATAAGCAGAACTTAGAAATGTAACCTGAATGCCTGTAGGACTCAGTCCTATTACTTCACCAGTCACCCAAACACACCTACATATGTAATAATCATATAAACAACATGATCTTGTTCCCATTTACCACAAAATCTTATCCCCACAAAAAAATATGCCCCCTGGTACTCAAAACCTTTATGGGATTTCAAGTCTACCTTTGCCACATACCTCCTGAGTGCCTTCTCATGACCGAGTTTCTTCCCAGCAATAACTTTTGCTTCCATGAAGGTACTTCACTGTTGTAATTCCCAATGGAGGCATCCTCGAGCAGTCAAGATATGGTCTCCAAGGATCCTAAATTTGCCAATTACTGGCAAGACCACCTGCCCCTGTGCCTGTCAGTGCTCATCTGGTATCTCAAATTGAGTCTGCATCTGAGTTCTTAAAGTGAACCTTCTCCCTATGCCTGTTTCACAGTTGCTTAAGCAAATACATAAGGAGCTTAGCTTCTTCATTGTTATCTGTATCTCCTCAAAGATCTGTGCGCCAGCCTCTTCTCTAATCCTGCAACAAAAATTACCAGGATTTCATGTAAATAGATGACTGATTGACTCTGATGGAAGTTCCTCAAATAGACCAAGGTGATTTGAATTCTCCCCAGGACCATCAAGCATTCATTCTGGCTACAAAATTATTACACTGATGTAATAATTTCAGAATACTACCCTCCTACTCTGAAAAAGTTACCTCAAAGTCTATTTCATACATCTTTTATCTGGCCACAGAAAATGATCAAGAGTAAGATTCAGAAGAAACATTTGCTCTTCACCCACTGGCAATTCTGAAGACATGCATGACAATGAGCAGTGCAACTCCCTTGGAAATGAGAGGATGGAGTAGACAAGACACACAGAGTTTAGAACATGTATAATAAAGGGGGAAATTGTAGAAGTTGCCATATTTCTAAGAAAATTGTGATCATGTTGTCATCTGCAACAAATAGCTGTCTAATGGCTTTACCATCAGTTGAATCAGGCAGTGACAGATTTTTTTTTTAAGTGAACATACTTCTGCAACCCAACCACTCAGTGACCATGCTTCATGTTGGAACATCAGTCACTTACGAATAGGCTTACTCCAATAAACAAGTCTCTAATAGCCAATCTATCAAGTGCACTGTTACCTAAGTAACCATATTTCTATAGGTGATAATCAGCCCATCTTTCAAGCACCAATTCCCAAACTGGGTGTTTCCTAACAACCATTTATGAATCAACTGCTTGTTCTGCTCAAAGAGGCAGTAACTCTTCTAAGCAAAATTCCAGCTCAGTGCATATTCCCCGATACTTAATGGTGCTATTATCCTTCACTATCTCCAATTTGAACAGGTGCCATTGGCTTGCAACAATGTCCCAAGAAATTTTAATATTGATAGTAATTACTATCAGACCACTTCTAGCTTAATGTCAAACCAATACATGAAGAACAGTTATTCCTATTCCCAATCAACAATTTTTTAGATTTTTATTATTATTATTTAATGTGTGTGTGTGTGTGTGTGTGTGTGTGTGTGTGTGTGTGATGTGTTCATGGAGGAGAGTGCATACATCATGGCAAGCATACACAGATCTGAGAACAATGTTATGGAATCTGTTCTCTCCTTCTATCATGTGAGTTCTAGGACCAAATCGTTACCCAGGTTTGAGCAGCACATGTCTTTACCTACTGACCTTACTCCATGGCCTCAAACAGTGACTCTGGAATAACTTCATGGTCCTTATTTTCACAAGATTATGGGCTTAAACATTCTTAGTCTTCCATTTATTCCTGTAATATAGATAACGACAATGTCTTTCTGTGCTAATGTAATTGTTTAATCACATAATAATGGTGTTATAGATTACCAAGCATTAAATGTTGGTAACATAATAATGGTGTTATAGATTACCAAGCATTAAATGTTGGTAAGTGTTCATTAACAGTTTACACAGCTTCATTCATTCTGGGAATCAAAAAGGTACAGAGAAAAGAAAAGAGAAAAGCACTTCCTCCTGCACCCTGCATTAACCTCCCTTCTTCCCTTTCATGTGGTTGATATATTGTGCACCCCAGTGAAGTTATCTCAGGGTCAGAGAACAGAACAGCCATAATATTAAACATAGAGGTCAGGCAGTGGTAGCACACACGCCTTTAATCCTAGCATTCCAGAGGCAGAGATCCATCTGGATCTCTGTGAGTTAAAAACCACACTGGAAACATCAAGGCATGGTGACACATGCCTTTAATCCCAGGAAGTGATGGCAGAAAGGTATATAAAGTGTGAGGACCAGGAACTAGAACTGGTTAAGCTTTTAGGCTTTTAGCAGTAGTTCATCTGAGATTCATTTGGGTGAGGACTCAGAGGCTTCTGAGGATACAGGATTAGGTGAGAAGTTGGCGAGGTGAGGTCAGCTGTGGTTTGTGTTCTGTCTCTCTGATCTTCCAGTATTCACCCCAATACCTGGCCCTGGGTTGGTTTGTTATTAACAAGACCTTTTCAGATTCATGTTACACTGTTATACTCCATATACAATAGATGTGAGGAGTTTCTGCTAACTTATCCAGATTCATTCATATTCTAATGTAAGTATTTGAGTATGTTCTTACAAGCATACAAATTTTCTCCATTTTAATCCTATTCTGTGTCTAACATTTTTCATTAACCATTAATCTGAAGGTTCATTCTGTGACAACATAAATGAAACTGTTGTGTGTTTAATGTTTCTCTCTCTATGTGTGTGTGTGGGGGGGGGTGATACTCTTTCTACCTTTGTGTTTTTGATCACATAGATAAAATAAACTCAGTGACAGTACAAACATTAAATCCCATTACCAATTATTCCCTAAACTAATTATGCAATCTTTATTGTCAAATCATTATAATTTGTCTTTTTTTATTAAATTTGGGTGTGTGCCACCATACCCATAACCAAGCACTGTGGAAACTGAGGCAAAAGATCCAGAGTACTAATTCAGTCTAAAATATATAGTGAAACATATCTCCCCAAACTATAAAATCACAACTTTTTAAAAACATCTTTTTAGAGAAGAACTGAAAGACCAGTTTGTTTACTTTGTCTGTTTAGCACGATAACAGTGTTAGACTCTCCCCTTGGTAGCATGATAGTGCCAGACATGGAGTTTCTACCCAGTTAACGGTACAGGCATGGACTCCTTCTTGTGAAGTGGGCTTTCAGTTCAGCCAGAAATTGGTTGGTTGCTCCCAACACATTAGTGCCATTGTTGTACCAGTGGGCATATCTTGCCAGGCCAGTCATTATTGTAGTTCAACAGGGTTCAAACGTATGTATGACTATTGATGAGTTTTCTATCCCAGTAGCACACACAGAACCTTCTAGCCTATGAAAGTTGGGAAGAAACTTCTATACCAGGTTGATTTTCCCCATGTCCCATAACTCAGGTGTATGGTGTCTTTAGCAATAGGGTGTTACCACCAAGTGCTAAAGGGTAACAAAGACGAACAACAATAGCCTATAGCATTTGTGGAAGTGTCCATGGCTGACCACAACTCAAAAACTGGTAACTAATATATGACACTAGGTTTTTAATTTAATAGGATATGGTATTTTGGGGAGGTATTCTACCCATTACAGGATGCCCTCACTTAAGCCCCTTTTATGCTTGCATATGTATATATTTTAGGAAGCTTCTCTAATAGGTTTCCTATGGCATTTTCAAAGGTCCTTAGTGTTTTCCTTCCTCAGACTCCTGAGAGAGAGAACTCATAAATATGGGAAGGAAATGTGATGTAAGAATTGCATGAAGACATGGACAGGAAGGAATAAGAAATAGATTTGATTAAAACACATTTTATATATATGCTTCCATAGGTGGCTGACTTAAGTTGGGCTTTTAGATGGCCTTGGGTTAAAATAAAAGAGAGGGAAAAGAATATGCTATAGATTTTAATTACTCCTTTGCCAACCACACCATGAACAGGAACTATAAAAGTTTATCATCTGACAAATGTTCCCTTTTACTGAAGTGTAAACGCTGTTCTAACAGTCATTGTGTTCTAAGCTATTGACTTCAAACTGTTAGAAAGGGAAGAAAATGTAGGCAGAGGTGCCAGGCTCTGCAGACGCTGCACCTTCTAAATCTCAACAGCTTCCCTTTGGGGATCAGCCAGCCTCAAGTGGCTGGCGGCGCCCAAAGAAACACAGTAAAAACATCTGCAATGCCCACTCTCAATGCTTTGTGAAACAATGTGGAAGTCCTCTCTTCAAAAACAAAGTCTAAAAATCTGAAACTTGGCATGAGACTTAGGGCACAAGCAAATTAGAACTTTAGCTTGTATGACATCAGTTAGAATAAACTGCTCTGTTTCTCCCCTTCTGTGGTGTGTGCGTGTGTGTGTGTGTGTGTGTGTGTGTGTGTGTGTGTGTTCATTATGTGTATGTGTATGAACATAGATTCATCCACATTCTTTCTAAGTAAAAATACATACTTAGAAAAGCATCTGTCAACATTAAGAACTCATTCACTAACCCCACAAACCTTCTGAAAGCCCTTGTGATTCTTTTGGGTTTCAGTAAGAGAGAGGAGAGGAGGAGGGATTTGAAAGGGGGACTCTAGATGAGACAGAACAGATAGTATAGCAGGGGTATGAAATAAAGCACCAGCCCAATGCCCCATGACAGACAAAGCAAAAATGTCTTTTAATTTAGGGAGCATGGAAGCTTTACAGCTCATACAGGGAAAGGTCTGAGTTAGGTTGAAAGAAACTATTTGCCTAGTGATTTGGTCTGAAAGGGGAGGTGCCTGGGAAAGCTAAGGCACGTTTTAGGGTAAATGTTCAGATGGAGACTTTGCAGAATAATGGGCCTGTTTAATCTGTGACACATTGGGGTGGTAAAAAGGTGATCTGTGAGATATGACCTTAATCAGGCTGCCTCTAACACAGCAGTAACTAACCTGTAGGTCACTATCTCTTTGGGGGTTGAATGACCCTTCCACAAGCCTTGCCTAAGACCATCAGAAAACACAGGTATTTACATTAGGATTCATAATGGAAGCAAACTTACAGCAACAAGAACTTTATGGGTGTGGGTCGCCACAGCAGGAGGAACAGTATTAAAGAGTAGAAGCATTAGGAAGGGTAAGAACCACTGCTTAACCCCACAGGGCAAGGAAGGTGGTGTGGGTTTGTCCCTTTCTGTTTAGGGCCTGCTTATCAGGAAGTCCTGCATCCTTCTCTGTGTGACATGACACATACAAGGCAGAGCAACACAGACTACGAGAACTGTGCATGATGGCTCTGTGGGAAAGCCAAACAAAGCAGTACTCATGAAGATTTGATTCCATATTCTTAGTAGATGTTCAGCCAATTCAGACACAGGTAAATGTATGCTGAGTAAACAAAAATAATAACACCAGCCACAGTTGCCGATATTTATTGAGTGCAATGGTGCTAAATAAGATGTATATGAATATTCTCATTTAATCTTTTTTTCCACAGGAAACTATGTAATTCTTCAGTATCATTCATCAAGTCCTTCATTTGCAAAGATTAGCATATCCCCAATACAACCACATCCTGTGATGTGTCTTCTAATACCCCCTGGACATTCAAGAAGTCACACAGATGATTTCCCTTTCCTTTCTCAGATGACATGTTTTGAACACACCATCAGAGACTTCCCCACAGTTGCTGATAGTAAGCTGTTATTACATTCTGCCCCCATGAAGACAGAACAGGAGAAGACTGAGCACTGTAGCAGTCCCCAAAAGATGAGATTGCTTAAAAATCTCCACACTGTACTGTGCTGATTGCAGGAACCTCTACCAAGGTGTATTCTTCTTGTCGTTGCTGTTGTTGTTGTTGTTGTTGTTGTTGTTGTTGTTATTATTATTATTATTATTATTATTATTATTATTATTAGTTGGAAATGACTCAATGATGTGGCCCGGCCAGCGGGATCTTCAGCAGTGACCCTAGAAGGGGGAATGGCGAATGAAAGGGACAAGAGACAGAAAGAATTGACAGCAAGACAGTATTCTGATCAAGCTGCAAAATTTTATTTTTTCTCAGGTGGGTTTTATAGTAAACAAACCAGGAAACTTTCTTTGGGAAAAGATCAGGGGACTGTTGAGTTGCCAAGCAACCCAACTAAGCAACCTAACCACAAAACATTGTTACTAATGGTGACTGTAGCAGAAAGATAAGGAAATGTTAAATTATTTTCTAATAACTCAGGACTTGTCCAGGCATGTCAAAAGTTTCTGGTTAGTGGCTCAATACTGGACAACAGGAACTTAACTTAGGCAATATGGCATGGCTCTTAAAATTGTCTTCAACAATGATGGACTACTGAAATCAGCTGGCAGAGATGGAACACCACTGTCACTCCCTCTCCCGTTGTCTTTGGTGTGATAACTCCTGTTTCTGACACTCCAGAAGCCAATGGTGCCAACTTTCCGCTCAGGGGACATACATCCCAACTCTGATGGATGTTAGCAAAAACATACATCAGATCAGGTTACTATACCCCTTTAAGAAAAAATGACAGGGCAGTGGGAACCATCCTCCAAGCTGAAACGGTCATATGAGGCAGAAGATGACAACAGAATGGGACAGTTAAGGACTTGCCCATATCCTTTCTGAAAGTACTAGCACATGACTCAGGGCTTCAGAAAGCTGCAGAGATATTTCATTCTGGAGTCTCTAAATTATTCACCTTTATCATTTGGCCTTGGTTTGTGGCTCTCAAAGTTTAAGGAAATGACTGCTTTTTTTCCCCCATAATATTTGTACTGATTATTTGGGAATTTCACATCATGAATCCTGAGCATACTCACTCCCTAGTCCTCTAAGGTCTGACTCCCACCCTTGTGACTTCCTCTGAACCCCACCCCCCAAAAAAAGAAAAAAAAGCCAATTTGTGTTGCCCATTTACTAACTGGAGCATGGTCAAACTCACAGTAAGCAGCCCCTTAAAGAAAACTGAGTCTATGCTGGGCAACAAAACAACAACCTGTAACAAAAAAACAAAAAAACAAAAAAACCCAAAAAACAAAAAAGAAAGAAAGAAAGAAAGAAAGAAAGAAAGAAAGAAAGAAAGAAAAAGAGAAAAAGAAAAAAGAAAAGAAAACTGAGTCCTTCCCCACCCTCACCCCGCCAGAAGCCATCAATTGTGGAGAGTTATACTTGAACATCATTACCACAGTTTTAAAGAGTTCCCTTCAGTTTCTGTCTAGGCTGGTCCGTTTTGGGGGGGTTGGGATGGGGTGGGGTAGGGGTTGTCATGGAAGCTTTCTATGTCCTTCTTTCTCAACTGTGAGCCTGCAGCCATCAATACTATGGCAAATGTAGCTCCCTTGCCCTTTACAATCAGCAAGAGCATGAATATGGTGTCCAGCAACAATACAGACCGTGGACATCCATATGGTCTCCAGTCAGCAAGTGCCATGGACCTCAGCATGGTCCCCAGTGGCAGTACTTGTGTTTGTTTGTTTATTTGCTTGGGTTCTGGTTTTTTGAGACAGGGTTTCTCTGTGTAACCTTGGCTGTCCTGGAACTCACTTTGTAGACCAGGCTGGACTTGAACTCACAGAGATCTACCTGCCCCTGATTCCTGAGTGCTGGGATTAAAGGTGTTCGCCACCATGCCTGGCTAAGTGTGGCAGTACTTTTAAAGTGTACTCCCAAGATCAGAAATCCCAAGGTATCTCAAGGACCAAATGGGAGAGATTTCACAGCACAGGTACTGAAGGAGAAAGTGTTTGTGCATTTTATTGACATTCAAACAAAGCAACTCCACTGTGTGGAATTAATGACTGGGAAAAAAATGGTTCAACTATTAAAGAATTTTTGAAGGCCATTGATTTAGTAACAGTGTCATCAAAAAGGTTTGTGAAATGAATATGTAAATCCCTTGATACAGACTGTTACCATGCATAGCCTTTAAAACAGTGAGTCACCCAGCAATACCCAAGATCTTATTTATAATTCTCACAACAGCTGTAGATCTGAAGTTATATAAACTTATCTGTTAGAGAAACAGACAGACATACAGAGCTGAGGGGCGAGAGGAGAGGAAACCAGTCCCCTCGGGAGATTATGAAGTGTGGAGAACATGTTCTATTTTGGATCACATGCCTTACAACAAAACATGTTAAGGGTGGGGGTTAGAAAGGTGGGAGGGTGGTTTAAATATTTAACAGCTCTCAGTGAGATTTTGCTTTAACACATAAACATAAATTGTAAATCTTTGTGGAGATGTACTGCTAAAAATGTTCGCCATGTCTGTGCTGTGGGTGAAAGGATTTCTGTCAGACAGCTCTATGAAGAGCTGTACTGGGAGGGAGCTGCAATGTGGGGAGCCACAGGAGAAAGAGAAGAACTCAGAACTAGGAAAAGTTGCTTGATGTCACAGGAGAGAATCTCAGAGGACAGAGGGATATGCAAATACATGACTTGCGTGCATAATTACACAAAATAATGGCAGGCTTATTATAGAGGTAAATGTCCTTCTGAGGAACAAAAATCTCTTGGAAATCCTGGAACATCAAACTTCAGAACAGCTAAACAAAAACAACAAACAAAAAAAAGTGGAAAACACAGGCACAGACAGACTGGAGAATCAACAGGTTTTCACAGTTCACTTACTGTGACAGAGAAGTTCATTGCTCCTATATCTAGATGAGTTTGAGCTCCTTTCTGTCTTTGCTAAGTTCTCCTTTTATATATTGTCAATACTAATACCAATTCCATTTTGTAAAATTGCCTTATTTCTTTGATATCGTAATTATTGCATCGTTTTCCTCCCTTCCCTTTCCTCCCTCCACACCCTCTTACTGTCTTTTAAATTCATGGTCTCTTTTTCTTTAATTGTTGTTATGCAAGTGCATGAGTGTGTGTGTGTGTGTGTGTGTGTGTGTGTGTGTGTGTATCCAAATGTCAGATTTTCAATAAAGCAAGATTTTAATAGCAATGAACAAAATGATTAGTGCAATTTCTAAATTTGAAGTTATGTTACACAGAAAAGGTAAATGTTTAAAAAAAAAGAGTCAATATCCAAACAGATAAATTATTGTTTTCTTAAGCTCAAATCAACTTTATTCCTACTTATGGAAGGAAATTCCAGTTTTTTCTTAGTGTTCAAGAAATATATGATTTGGATGAACATGATGCTACTAAACTGACATTACAGCTAGTGCGGTCTTGTGCCTATAGCTCAGTCAATGGCTTATAAATAGAAGTGTCCAGATTGCAGGCATTGTCCTTATCAGAAGACGGGTGCCCTTCTCCCTGATTCTCATCTTTGCTCTCTGCAAATGTGACAGCCATAGTCTGACACCAGATACATGACCATGGATCCCAACACCATTCTCAGATTTGAAGATTAGCTCACAGTAGCTAACCAGACTCATGGAACCCAGGAAAGCTCTTATACTCACTGAGAATTATCACAGATGAAAGGAAACAGACTTAATTGGCAATGGAACAAGACAGACAAGATAGAATCCAGGAGCTGGGCAAGCTGGAAAATAGGCCCGCTCCCTAGCGACCCACTCACTTCCCTAAGATGTCACCTCCTAACACCAGTGTCTTGGCAAAACCAAGGCAGGCAAGTAGGAAGAAAGACTTGGGAACAGCAAAGGGAAATGTAGAAGAGTACTTTGAGAATTTTGACAAAGAACTCCATATTTACCCAGGCCTAAAACAAGAAAGCAAAGAAAAAAATCAAACTCTTTCCCTAATGAGTGGAAGAGCAAGAATTAGTAGTGGCCGTCAAACAGCGTGTACTAACACTGCCCAAGTGGTGCCACTCGGCACTGCCGCTGGCAGAGGTGGAGCTCTCCTTACTTCCATCACAGAATGGAGACCAGCAGTTTATATTAGCAGCATGTATTTATTGACATAACACAGATTATCTTTGTGTCTCATTTACCTTGGATTCAGTAAGAATATCTACAGTTTAATCCATTTTAATTCATTACTATATAAAACAACCTTTAATTTCTCAAGGGCCATTTATTGTTTATCATATTGACAATAAACAGATCTGCTCTGGTACCTGGGAGTGCTATCTTTATAATTAATGTCAATTCTTTAACGTTACCATCAATAGGGGTATCTTGATTCCTTTTCCATATAGTTCAGTATTAATGTACAGAAATAATATTGATTTTTGTAGGTCAGTTTTGGACCACAAACTTACTTATTAGTTTTAGTAAAACTTTGGTAGCAAAATTTTTGTGTTTGGTTTTTTGAGACAGGGTTTCTCTGTGTGGCTGCAAAATTTTTTTTAGAGATTCTACAAATAAGACCATACCATCTCTAAGCAGAAGCAATTCTCTTATTTTGTTTCTTCCTTTTTGGTGTGCATTATTTTTGTTTGTTTGTTTTGTTTTTCAAGAAAGGGTTTCCCTGTGTAGCCCTTGCTGTCCTGGAACTTATGCCAAGCAGGCCTCGAACTCACAGTGATCCACCTGCCTCTGCTTCCCAAGTGCTGGGACTAAAGGTATGTGCCACCACCCCTAGGCAGGTTTGGATATTTTTATAATTTCTCGTATTTATTCACTTTGCTCTGGCTAGACTTTCTACTAATATGTTGAAAAGAACGGCTAAAAATGGATATCTGTATTATTCATCTTCTCATTGCAAAATACCTGAGGTAGCTAAGTTTACAAAAGAAAGAATTTTACTAAGTTTGTGTGGTTTTATAATTTCACACACATGATGACTACATTAGTTCAATTCTGGCAAGACTCTTCTGACTCCATCACATAGTGGTGAGAGTATCTGAGGAAGGAAGAGTTCATTCAGGAATCAGGAGCATTTTTTTGTATCACTTCCAGTTGTGAGACTTCTTAAAGGTACCACAGCACCGTGCAGTACAGAACTCTGGTGACTAGGTATTCAGTCCATAAATCATCAGAAACAAAACTATATCAAAACTGCAGAAGCTGAAGAGAAGGTGGAGCCATTAAGAACACATATTGCTTTTACAGATAACACATCAATTCCCAGAGCCCACAGGGTGCAGACCACAAATGCCTGTAACTCTAGTTCCAGGGGCTCTAAAAGTCCATTTTGGCCTCCATGGGTACCTGCACATACACAGACATAGAGGCTCACACACAATTAAAAATAAAAATGTAACTACATAAAAGTCCCAATATATCAATGCATTGCTTCTCATCCTGGAGGAAAGACCATTCATTCAACTTTCACCACTGAGAATGATGTGAAACAGGTTTATCATGAATTATCTTTATTTTGTAGAGGTATATTCCTTATATATCTAATTTGTTGACAGTTTTATGTAACAGATTTTGTTGTGTTTGTCAAATACTTTTTCTACACCTATTGAAATGATCATATGATATTTCTTATTCTTCATTCTATTATTATGATACACTATATTTGCGATGCATATGTCAAATCATTCTTGTCTTCTAAGGCTTACTCTCATCTCATCATGAAGAATGATCCTTTTAATATTCTTGGAACTTCATTTGCTAATATTTTGTTGAGAATGTTTCGTATCTGTTTCTGAAAAACAAAAGGAACAATAGTGTTCTCTATGGAATAGAAAAGTAATTACAAAGTATATGTCTGTCCATATAAGGAAGCATCATAGAAGGAGCTTACAGCTCAATAGCAAAGAAAGCAGGAACTAGTTAAAAATGGGCAAATTACCTAGATAGATGTTTTTCCAAAGATTAAATTTGAACAACCAATAAGGTTATGGAAAAATGTTCCCCACTAATTATCAGAGACTAATGATATTTTATCTTTTATCCAAGGTGTAGCCAATACAACAAAAACAACAGCAACACACACACACACACACACACACACCACAAGCACATAAACATAACAGATTAAAGGATTTGACTCTCAAGAGACAAGGAGATTGAAATGAGAATAAAGCCCATGTCTCATTCTAAGTACATAGGGCTTGGCTAAAACAGGTAAAAGCTGGATAAGGACAGGTACAATCTCTATCCAAATGAAAAACTTAACAGGTAACTGAAGTCTAGAGTTAGAAGACAGAAAATGGAGAGAGAATGCCATTGCATAAAGTAGAGCAGCAACAATAAACCTGGAGAAATCCACCCAGCACTTCAAATAAGCACTAGAACAGTAATCTACTGTCTGTGTCATGAGAAATGTAAAGGCTTTGCATTGCTGAATTTAGACATAGCAAGAAACAAAAACCAATCTTAAAAGAACTACTGATGAGAATTTTTCAATCCTCAAAGCTAATAACTAGAGAGAACAGCATCTCAACAGTTTAAATAGAAGTACTATTTATAAATATAAAAACCATAAAAAAATCGAGATATAATATTTAATAATCTGCGGATGCAATCCACATATGTTCAAAATGTTAGATCTATTAAATTAAATCTTTAAAATAACAATACTTATTACACTCAAGGTTTCTGCAGTAAAGACAGCACATAAGATCCACTGGGAAATTGAACAAAAGGTGGAAGTGATGGGTCAAATAGAAATACGAGAAATAAACACATGAAGATGAAGAATCCTCTGGGTGTACCTATCAAACCCGGAAAAGCTGAGAAAATAATAACACTGAAGGTAAGTCAGTAGAATTTATCAAAACAAAAAGAAAAGTGAAGTGAAAAACAGAACAGAATTCCAGAGTTGCAAGACAATAACAAATGATCTAATAAGTTCTGGAAGGAGAAAACAGAGCAGAAGACATATTTAAAGAAATAGCAGCTGAGAATTTTCAAAAATCACTAAATGATGACAAGCCATATCGGGGACTATGGAGGTCCAGCCCCTCAATAGTCCCCTCCCAGGGTCCGGGAAGAATCTACAACCAGCTGATAATTAATCTTTGATGAAAAGAAATGAATCTATGTACACAAAACTCCTTAGTTCATACACCTTATTATTCTGTGATAGTTCTCTCTCTCCACAGCTTCTATTCTGCTCTCATGCCTAGCTCCTTTCTTGAATGATTTCTCTCTATATCTGCTGTCCCCTCTAGGTTTATCTTAATTCCTTCATCTAGTTCTGTCCCTTCTAGGTTCTCATCCATCTAGTTTTTTCCCATGTCAGCTCCTCTCCCATCTCCTTCTCTCTCATCTTGTTCTTCCCCATCTGGCTTTTCCTCATCTACCGTCTTGTAGATGTAACCAACCGTCTTATAAATAAGAAACACAGAACCAATGCAAAGAAGAAAGCCAAGAGGTCAGAGCTAAGAGCTAAAACCTTACCCTTCCTCCTGCAGTGATCCTACCTCTCCGAAGGAGCCGCTACTTCCTGTGTTAAAGTCTTTATATAGTCTCTGTTCTGCCTTCTCATTGGTTGTAAACCCAACCACAGGACTGCCTCATCATGGCCTGTTTGTATAGACCTCCAGGTGTTCTATGGTTGGTATTGAGATTAAAGGCATGTGTATCCAATGCTGGCTGTATCCCTGAACACACAGAGACTTACCTAGCTCTGTCTACCAAGTGCTGTGATCACAAGCGTACACCACCACTGCCCTGCTTTCCTATGGCTTGCTAATAGCTCTGACCCCCAGACAACTTTATTTATTAACATACAATTAACATTTTGGTACAAAAGAAAAATATCACCATACCATCTCGTTCCTCTAGTACTCTCTTCTAGCCCTTCAATCTAGTTCTTCCCCATCTCAGTTTGTTCCTCTCAAGTTCTTACCCATCTAATTCTTCCATTCTCTTTTTTCTTCTCCGTCCCGTGCCCTGGAAGTCCCAGTATATAAAGGGAGGGTCTGAGCCAAATTGTGTAAAGCTATTATTTAATGTCCACCTGACCTAGGCAGTGTCCCCTTGTGGAATTTACCTTAAGTCAGGAGACTTGTATGTGGGCTGCTATCACTGTTAGTCCTTGAAAGTTGGGCGCCCCCCTGGGCGGTGTCTCCTAGTGGAATTTAAGTCAGAAGACTTGCACGTGGGCTATTATCATTGTTAGTCCTTGGAAGCTGGGCACCCACCTGGGCGGTATTTCCTGTAGTCCTTGAAAGTAGCTAAGGGAGATAATCTGATTTCAGAGAAAGCCTTTCCCGAAGTTGTTCTCCAAATACCTGGAATGTGTATGCCCAGAGAGTGATCAGTCCACACTGTTAGCCCTACTTAGGGAAAAGTCAATTGGGAAAACTATGAAGGCACACATGATTTTCATAACAGAAGACAGCTGATATATAACAAGCCAAGTAACACCAAAAACTCCTTGGGATTTGGCTTGCTCTGGAGAAATTCCCTGATTCCTCCAGGTAGTGACTTTGCCATAACCAGCTGAGTTCTTATGATATATTCCTGTGGCCTGCAGCAAGGCCATCGTTCTAAGAAGTGTGAAGGACTCTGAGTGTCATATGGACTTGCAAATAGGCACATCACCACTAATGTGCTGAAAGACAAAAGAGGAAAATAATGAAGATGACCAAATGACAAGGACACACTGTTATCTATCAAAGTACATACCAGATTTCTTGACAGAAATTCATAATGCAAAACTAATCACAATGTAGCTTTGAGACAAAAGCTGTCAAAGCAGAAACCATTGCTCCACAAAAAACAGTTCACACGATTTACAGCAAAACAAAGAGTTGTCCAGACACCAGAGAGTAAGACGCGTTATTAGAAGATCGTCGCTGTAACCCATGTCAAAGGGGCAGGGATAGTGGCATAGCTCTGTGATCTCAGCACTTGGAAATGGGAGCTGAGAGCATCAAGAATTCAAGACCATCTTCAGATATATGGTGAGTTATGGCCAGCAGAGAGTACCTAAGACCTTTTCTCAGAAAAATATTAATGAAAAAATATTAAAGTTCATTAGGCTATGACCATTTTACTAGATTAAAATTTTTATTTATTTGATGAATTAAAGACCTACAGGAAAGACAAAAATTAAGTGATTTTTAAGCTCTGTGGGTTGTTTTTTGTTTCTTTGTTTGTTTGTGTATTCAAACCTCTTCAAAAACAATTGCCAAGAATTAGGTGGAGAGGTTGTGTTGTAGATGTTTTGGTTAAGGTTGGGCACCCCACAGTCAGTTTTCTGCATTTTGACAAGTAGGCTACTGTCATGGTCTCCATCTACTGCTAAAAGAAGCATCTTTGATGATGTATGAGAGCCACGCTTATCTATAGATATAATGGTAAGTTTTAGAATGTAGTTAGAAGCTATACTGGTCCAGGAAAGCAGCAGTTGGATAGTCTCCTCTAGATTCTGTAACTTCATCAGCCGTGGATAGTGAGTTAGGTTTGCAGTTTCTGACATGAATTACTTCTTTTTGAGTGGACCTTAAATCCAATTAGACGGTTATTGGTTACCCTCAAATGTACCACTATTGCACCTTTAGAGATACCCAGCCAGCCATGCTGATCAGTGCTGTAGTTTGTCGGTTTTACTGGTTGGTAGGACTTCTGATCACTTTTCTCCATTGATAATGTACATAACACCTTCCAATACTGTGGAAGTTAGCCATCAGGAAGGAGGTTTCCAGACCAGTTCTAGCTTGATTCCCCCAAGTCCTGTGCCCAGAAGTATGTATTGTCTTCCGCAATAGGTCTTACCTTCAAATTCTGGGAGGCAATCAATGGAAATAGCAATAGTCTTTGTTCTTTGGGGAGTATCTTCAACTCCCCTGACAACAACTCAAAGGGAGATTTCCCATGTCTGGCACTAGGGCTTTTGTTAGATGGTCTACAGATCTTTAGGGAACCCAAGTGGCATTGTTTCAGTGTGTGGGGGGGTGGATTTTCAATACCCTTGGTGGTTTTCATCCTTCCTCTGACACTCACCCTTTAAATTTGTCTCCTTCCCCATTCCCAAGTTAACCCCCCCTAATTTTTAGATTTACCCCTTCATATAACATGGGTCCTACTATGCTCCTCTCAAGAGCTCCTTCTCTGCCTTTCTCCCACCTATGGTCCCTTTTCATTTTCCTGATTTGTGCGGTGACTCCAGGCTATATACTCACTCACAGCTAAAGATCCAAAGCTAGTATCCACAAATGGAATGGAATATGTGGCATCTTTTCCTCTGGGCTTGGGTTACCTCACACATATAAGGTTTTCTAGTTCTATCCATTTGCCTACAAATTTCATCTTTCTTTGAACTGAATAGAATTCAATTGTTTATATGTACTGTAGTTTCATTACCCACTCATCAGCTGAATAACATTTAGGTTGTTTCCATTTCCTAGCAACTGTAACTAGCGCAGCAATGAACATGGCTGAGCACATATCTACAGAGTAGGATGTCCTTTGAGTAAATGTTGAGTGGTGGTGTAGCTGGATAATATGATAGATTCTGCTTTTAGCCTTTTTTTGAGGATTCTCCACACTCATTTCCATAATAGCTGTACCAGTTTGCAATCCCAACAACAGTGAATAAGGACGTATTGTGAGATTTATACATATTATGGAAATAAATCTAATGACAACATTATAACAAATGGAGAATGTAGAAAGGAAAGAAAAAGTTATACAAATGAATCTATGACAAGCTATGATAAATGCTGTCAAGGATACACTAGGCTTTTAAGAACTGGATCATTTATCATTTGACAGCGTGTGGTAAGAATGCAGGACCGCATCAAGAGCACAGAATGGTTGTGAGGAAATGCTACACTGGGAGAGCCGTGGAGAAACTGCTCACTTCAAGGGGATGGGCAGCATAGATTCAAGGGCAGCAATCAGGAGGCTACTGCACAGTACAGGGACAAACAGAAGCTGGAAGCCTGAATGGATGCAAGGTGATATAGGCTGACTGGAAACACAATTAAGACATTAAAAAAAGATGGATAGAAAGTGACAAGGGAAGTCCTGGCACTTCTTTTCTCCACTAGTATCATGCAGCACTCCTCTAGGAACACCTAAATTTCCCCTCCCAAGTAAAACAAATAATATTCAGAAAAAAATATTTATCTAAAGTTTTCTAGATCCAAATATGGTTACAATTTAAGATATAGAAGATATTACAATATTTTTCTAATTTGGGTATCAAATTGATAGCCAATACATATTGTAGACATTTAAGTTCCTTCCCATTCATTTGATCCCTGGCTTTGTACGTTCCTGCAGGCTACCATTTATGAGGACTGTGAGCTGCGGGATTTTAAATATAGATGGTCATTAGTACACAACCATGACATTTTCTCACAGTTTGCTACCGTTGGTTTTTAATAACACATTAAGCACCCTATCGCATTCATTTGCACAACTACAACACTTGCAACTTCCAAGAAATGTAACATGCTATAATGGTCACTGCTCCAGCCCTTGCCATTTAAAATACCTTGAAACTGCACAAAGCAAAATAGGATTATTTATCATGCTTTACTTGGAATTTACTTCCTCAAGCCAAAAAAAAAAAAAAAAAAACTACTGCCAATCTCTTAAATAGTACCCCCAACATCACAGTTTTGGAGCATTTCCTCTGCTGATTTATGCTGGATGTTCTAAATGTTAA